>JASKGO010000615.1:0-136977 GCA_030556065.1 Holobus sp. GC000080
CTGACTGATTTTTTTATCGGGATGTGGACATCCAAGTCACGACATAAAATAGTAGTAGACAACAAATACGTACTAACTTATTACATACATGAAGGTATTACATACATCAGAGGAAATGAATCGATTTTCCCTGAATATCGATTACTCAAAAGACATACATGCGTTTAAATTAAATAAATATATTTCTCTCGAATAATGAAGCGACCAAAGCGGCCACTTCTAATTGCCAAAGTGGTAAATATTTGCAGTAACGCTATGAAGATAAGCTTGTTGCAATTGACTCATTTTAAATGCTGTTGGTTTTCAAATAAATTCTACTTTTTTTTTTCGTGTGTTTGATATGTTTTTTGTTTGTTTCAGTTAATGAATTATTAATTTTTGGACGGATCGTGTGTATGAGTTTGAAATTCGTTGAGGTCATGAGACTGTAATAAAAATTAATTGCGGTGGAGTATAATAACCTCAGGTTTTCCACGTTTTTCCAAAGTCCTAGCATTGCATGTAGTATCATTTGCGTTTCCTTCAATCGCTATTGACAATGCCGCTATAGAATTTTCCCCATTGATTTTCACTTACTGCTGGTTGGTCTCAATAATGGATTTCGATTGTTTTATGTGATAAGATTTCAGAAAATTACTATCATTATTGAGGGTAATTGTTGGGGTAGTCATTAGATATTTAACTAGATGAATGGTATTTTTTTTTAATATATAAATTTAATGACTAATTAAAATATTGTTACATTTCTTTTTGTATACCGATCTTCTGATAAAATCGTTCGTAATAATTAAGATATTATTAGGAAAAAAAAAAGTATCTGTCGATTTTTGAAATTTCTTAACTAATTGTGGAAAAATATTATTAGCATTCTTTTTAGTTTTTATTTTTATTGGTTTTTTTTTATCTAAAAACAATCATTAAAACTTAATTTATTTTGTAATACCTAAGAAAGAAACTTTGTTAAATAAAAGGTTAAAATAAACAATGTTATTAATTTATTATTCGCTTTTAAGTAGCTTCTATAAGGATGATATTTATAAAGGAAAACTTTCTCTTCATTATTTTAAATAATTATAAAAATAAATATAAAGTTAATAAAACAAAAAAATATTTTTTTATTATATAATTCCACAAAAAAGATGTATCTTTATTTTTTTAAGAAAAAAATCCTATAATTTCCTTAGTACAAAAGAAACCCATTTAAAAAATCGATTAAGAACTAAATACACACATTGCAAAGAATAAGGCCTTCACATGACCCATAAATAATAAAGTAAGAGAGTCCTTAAATAACATTTTCCATTATCAATATTATAAATAATCCATATTTAATTAAACGGCCTCAATAAAATATTCAAACACTACATTCGCAATTTGTAATTTTCAAAAGCCTCTCGTTTATTATACAGTATCGAAGGATGCAAGAAGAAAATTCGATAGAATCGATCATAAATAATTTATTTTTAGTTTTTTTTTTAACATTTATTGGAACAAGTATTATTGCACTTAATTTCTTATTGCGAAAATAAGTAAACAAATTGACGAGTAAGAAGAAATTATTAACAGTTGCTTAATAAAAAATGCATAAGTAGCTGTTATGGTCATATAATAATTTAGTGGTATGTGTGGAAATTGTGACCATATCCATAACCGTGGCCAGGGTAACCGTAATGGTCACCATAACTTGGCACAATTGTTTTAAGTACTGGCTGCACTGCTGGGACGATCGCCTAGAATAGTTTTTTCAGTTGTAATTAATTATTTATCATTATAATTGAAGTTAAATGCTACTTTTCCTAATTAATTTTATTGATTTTTTTTTATTCTTAAGTTTTTATTTTAATTTAATTAATTTTCTATTTTTATTTCTCAATTTCTATGAAAATTGTGTCAGTAATTGATATTTTAATTCTAATTTTTAGTCCAAATAAAAATAAAATTCAAACAGAGTTATTTCAACTTCGATTTTAAAGCAAAAATTTTCAAAAAAGTTTTGATTACTTTAAGAAACTAAAAGTAACTTTTTATTTAAATTTAAAAACATCTATCTTTCAATATTCATTTATTAAAAAAGTTTCTAAAAAAGAAGTACAAAACTAAATTACCTTTACGACCGGCTGAGGATGATGGACCTGATAAGTGGTAACACTGGCATAGCTTGTGGCTGGTGCATAAGCTTTAACAACCGGTGCAACGTGTTTCACAACAGGAGCGGCAATTTTAACCACCGGTTCCGGATAAATTGGATGAGCATGAGAAGCATAATGTCCCAAACCATATCCGTGCGAGTATAATGGCTGGTGAAGACTTTTCACTATGGGGGCGGCCACCACCGGCTCCACGTGTTTAATAATAGGAGCAATAGGAGCGGCCAATAAAGTCGGATGATGATGATGATGATGGTAATCCAAATGCGGATACTCGGGAGCTGCCCAAACTGCACCGACTAGTAAAATAACACTCAAACAGATCTGCAAAATAAACGAAAAATTATTCGGTACCGATCAATGGACGCAGGCAACAATTCCATTACAAATTTGGACATTTTTGCGTCAAGTAAATTACACAGGAAAAAACTCAATGGATCAATAAATGCGTTTTTCGTTTATATACCGAACACACATGAAAAGTGGTCAGTCAAATATGGTACTAGCATAGTAGGGACATTAACTTGTCAATTACCTAATGATTTTCTTCTTGGATAAACAACGAGTGTCGCAATTTCAACCTACATATAAAAGCAAATACATAATGAAATGATAATGATGTCCGTTTTTTTCTTTTTAGATTTGTTTTTCTTTGAAGCGTCCGTTGCAGCGGTCGATGCATGAGATGCATTAAAATTATTATCGGGAAATCCATTAAATTTATACTTAGTTTTTCCAAGTATTTCCAATAAAGATTGGTATCTTGTAAAATAATCGAAGCATTTATCATTTAATTGCGCTTACTATTTGTTTATGCCAAGGAATAAAAACTTATAAAAATATGTTTTGTATGATTTTTCTGATTCAGGATGATTCAGGATAGAAATAGAAAATTATTAAATAAATAAAATTTTTAGTTTAATGAAAAAGTATCCTGTAAATAAGTTATCCTGTATATTGAAAAAAAATGACAATAAATTAAAAGAGTACCTAATGAATAGCAAATAAAAATACCGCAGCTGGTTACCAAAAGGAAAATAATCATCGATGCCATTTTCGGGAATAGCAAATTTGCTCCAGTTCATTAAAACTGCCCGAATCGGATAGCTTATTTTAATTAAATATTGGTAAGTAGTTCAGGGCGTTACGTCCAACGCTATAAATTTCGCATCTATTGCGCGTTTCTTTTTCGCGTTCGCACCAAAAACGATATCAATTATTGTTCTTAATTTACTTTTCAACGCTTATTTGTTGAATGGCTTGCAACTACTATCACTTAACTATTACTTAACTGTACAGTTGTTTTTTTTTTGTTTTTTTTTTCTATAATCTTGGCATTAAGCTCGCTTTGATTTTATACTTAAGGTCAAAGTCCTTATTTAAGTTATTAAAATATTTTCTTCAATTATAAAGCGATTAATTAAGAAGAAAATAAGTAAATAAAATATAAAAAAAAATGTGAAAACTTAAAAATGACGGAAAATCTAGAAGTCACAACTAAAACAAAAAATCGTGTAATAATGATACTTCAAGTCTATCGTGCTGTCAAATGTTCTTAACATCGCGTAAAAAATTCAAGTAGAAATTAATGAAATTTTTATGGTATTTTAGAATTCACAAATATGGATCTCTTATTGAAATTTCTAATCTTGGGTGGCAAGTATCTCACGAAAATCACCACGCAGTCAATAATAGAAGCTTATAAACGTTCAATTCAATTGGGAAAATCTGCAAATTGTCAATGGGAACAAACTATGAGAATAGCAAGCAGTCATGAAAGTATCCTGGATATGTATAGTTGCAATTTAGAAGAATTATCTAATCAATTTCCGCACATTCATTTGGCTTTCATAAGCGATAAACACAGGGAGGAGTTTGAGAACTATTTACAGGAAATCCGAGGAATAATAGAAAGAACTTCAAATAAAACCAAGAAAAGTATGATGTCACTTGACGAATCCAAGAGTAGAAATCAAATGCTCCAACTACGCAATACCATTTTCAATGATAAACAGCATGCAAAACCTATTACGCTTGCAAGTACAGTCTCATTGCCTGACTTGGCAAAAATTGATGAAACAAGTGCCGATAATGGAAACTTTGTTTCTTCAGAGGAAACAAGAAAATCAGATTTTCAATATTTAGAATTTAATGATTTTATTCATAAAAAATTAAATAACCAAGTTTTTAGCAAACAAACAGTTAATGAAAATGACGTTAATTTCGAAAGACCGAAGAAGTTTGCTGGTAGTTTGAAGAATATTCAAAGTGGAAATAATCCAAAACGTGATAAAGATGATCCGAAAGAGTTAAAAAATCCGGTAAAATTTTTGAATGGCAAAGGAAGTGATATAAAATTAAGACCAAATGATTCAGTTACTAGGAGATTACAAGAAGTTAAGTCCGAAGTAGCTGAGTGTGCGAAATTAATCGAAAGTGCGTGGAGGCACTTTGAAGCAAGCGAAGAAATCAACGAGAGCAAGCGTCTTGCTGAAATTATGAGCAAAATTGTTTGCAGTGTCAAAACAACCTCTGAATTGATTAGCGCCAATGAAAAACACTTTCAAGATATTGAACGGTCAAAGAAATTGGGCGCTGTAAAGCAACATGCAGATGAATTGGCGAAACTGAATCAAATCAATTCTCTTGCTCTTGATAAACTAGTTCGCTCTCTAACGCAAAAGAAACTATTGCAAAATACTTTTGAACAATCAAATGAAGGAAAAGACAACCTAAGCAACATTACAACAATTTTTGAAAATTTAAAAGATTATCAAATTAATGAAAATATAACTGAAGCTACGAAATTAATAGAAGTGAATCGTAAAGCATTTGATGCTCATGAAAAGACCCTTAAATATTCAAATGTGATTTCCTCTGGTAACTCTAAAGGATTTCCTAGCAGCAACTCACAAAAAACGAATCGTCGTTATTCTACTCTCATGGCAAAACGGCTAAAGAAGCTTACTTACAAAATCAATGCTAAGAGGAATCTTTTTCGCGATTCTAAAAAATACGCTCGCGAAAACAAGAAGTTGATTGAAGCACTTCTAGCATTACAAGCCAGAAATAGCATGATTCTTCTAAAAGATGATCAATCCCCGGCGGAAATTGTGATGCATCAACCTGCTTCAAAAGATATCGAAACGAACGAATTCGAAGTGGATGAAACATTAGATTCTCTTATTGAACAACTATTGACTGATATACAAAACGACAAAGATATGGCTAAGAATGAACGGATATTCACATTTGAGTCGGAAAATTTTAATGAAGATATATTCACCGACACTCAGAAAGCGGTACTTAACATTGAAAAGCAAAGGAAATGTATATTAGATAAACTGGAACCCATAAGAACAAATATCATTCCTAACTGCTTGCGTAAAGATCGGCTTAGCAAAATAGCTTCCAATGGCATAGATCATCGCTTTGAATTAGAAGATCCTATACAAGCTATGAAACTACATATTGGCAATACAAAAGATGCCCAAGTTACAATGTTTAGTTTAGAACCAAAAGTTGAAGATTACAGTGAGGAAAACGGTTGCAGCTGTCTCTTTTACTCGGAAGAATTGCGTCGGTTGCATTTTGATGATGATACCAATTCATTGGCTCAGAACTCTTCAATGCTTAGTACTCTATCTATTGATAACAGTGGAAATATTTTTCCTTCTGTTGAAAATCCCTTCTATTTAAATGAATCAAAATCTGGAAAGAAAGTCTCAATTGAAATTCCGAATGAGATTGGACCGGATATGGATATAGAAATTATAGCTGAGGATGGAACCAAAGTTTCGTGCGTGGAAATTCAACAAGAAGATCAGAAACATCCGCTTATTCCGCCTAAACATTCGATTCCCATTGTTGCCCAAGTATGGCCCGAACCTAAAGTACTTAGAAAACCCATAAGTTCTATTTTTCAATTTCTTAACGAAAATGATCCGTTTTGGGATAATGTTAATATGCCGAATAATCCACATAATGATGACAAAAATTATCTTCAATTGATTGATGAAGATGATATTAAAACGTCTTTGAAAGCTAAAGATCTTCATTTGGATTCCCAAACTTCAAGCCCTATTTTGATGGCTAAGAAAAATAGTAGTTATAACTCTACTCGTGGTAAAGATTCCGTTACTGGTAAATTACATCTAAAAGGTTTCCATTCGGTTAAAAAAGATGCATTTGAAATTCCAACTAAAAGCTTACCTGCCTTAGTAAAAAGCGATAAAGTTGTTGATTACTTAATAGCTGAGAGTAAAAAAAGATCAATAAATGAATTTCATGATGGCAGTGATAAGCCAAAAAGCAAATTGTTATCAGAATCATTAGATTCCAATGAACCTACTTTAAAAAATCCATCGATACAAATCGAATTGGTGGAAAAAATAAATGATTTAATTGATGTAATTGGAAACTTGGGATTAAAGGATGAAGACCAAAATGACAAAGTTATATTGCTGGATTGCATTAGAAAATTAACCGAAATCGAGTTGAAAATTGAAGAATTACTTGAAATTAATAATTTCGAGAAATCGATTACAAGCTCCAAGGTACCTTTATCCAATACAATGAATATATCAAATTCAAACATGAAGCAATTGAAACAATCAGTCCAGGAGAAAATTAAAAATATTGTTCTTTCGCTAGAAAATTTAGATAACTTTGAGGAGAACAGTAAATTGGAACTTAGTCAAAAGTGGAATCATTTTCTTCAGAAAAATGATGATCCTTTAAGTATACCACACCACAATGAGCATGAAAATTTTGAATTACCTGACTTTAAGTACCAGCCTTCACTGTTGACGCCAAATGATATTCAAGATATTATACCAACAAAATTATTTAACAACATTTATTTACAGAAAAATAATTGTCAAGCAAATTTGAATTGTGTTCCATTAATACATTCAAGAAGCCATATTGAAAAATCCGGAAGCAATAACGTATCAGTGGAACTTCTAGAACCTAATGTTACCTCCAGAGCTTTAACCATCTCTGCTGAAGAAGAAAAGAAACTTCTCCTTACGCAGTCATCTGATAAACAAATCTCTTCTGGTTCTAAAGGCAGTAATTACTCTTTATCAACTGTTAAAAATGTTAGATCTGGAAGTGGTATCAACTATTATAACAAAAATGATGATCGAACAGAGGCTTTGTTAGAGGTGGATATTGAGGTAACGGACTTGAATAATAATAACCAAATTGAAGTAGAGATATCCAGTATATCAAATGAAATAGATTCATTGAATAATGAAAATAGTTTAACATTTTCGGATATAGAAAATTCCAATGTTAGGTCAAATGAAATGAAATCAAAAAGTACTTCAGTTAAAAATGTTGAAAATTTTGAAACGAGTTCTGCCAAATATTCCACAAACTCTGAAAATGATTTTCAATCTTCTGGAGACATTAATTTAAAAATTTTGGCTACTATACCTATAAAGTTTCTGCCCACCGAGAAAAAAAGAGCACCATACAGAAAAAATAGTGACTTGAGTGAAGAATTTTTATTAAAATCATCTGTTTCTGAAGGAAATAAAAATGTTTCTAATTCTGGAGATCAAGTTCATATTAATAATTATGCAGGTAATAATTATGCTAAAGCTACAGTTAAGCCGCAAATTAAAAGCAGCACGCTTAGTATTGAAGACTTCAATAAGTCTTTGGAAAATCTGCGTATGATGGCTGACAGTTACTTGGATCGATTGAATCTATCCATTAGTAAAACTATTTTTGAAAGTCCCAAAATAATCGCCAAGGATTGTGCAGATATTCACAAAAATGAAAATGCTAAAGTCATGAAAGCAACATCTATTGGCAAAGCAGTTGAAAGGAGTATAATTGAGTTACCCAAACAGAAGCCGGAAGTAAAATTGGAAGAAAAAGTTTTTAAACAACCGGAGAAAATTTTAAATAAATTCCGAACTGATAAAAATAATGAAATAATGAATTTATTAACAAATGAAAAAAATTCTAAGCTAACTATTCAATCACAATCAACAAATATTGATGAAAAAATATCCAAAGCTTATCCAGACTCAAAAGTTAATAATAAAGCTTTAGAAAAAAGAAATTTAGAAGCAGATATTTTGCCAAAGAAATATAGAGATAATAATAAAGACAAAAGTTTTGACAACATAAAATTGGAAGTAAAAAATATAATAGAAGAAACTTTTAGTAGCAATAAAAGCATCGAACATAAACCAAAGTTAGTACCAGATTTGCATAAGATTGGAGGAACAATAAAACTTAAAGAAAAAGAATTATCTACATTGGTTTCGAATGAAAAGAAAGAAATCAAAAGTAATTATTTGTTAGAAACTAAGAAAACTGCAACTAATAATTCCTTCAGTGAAATGAAACAGAAAGAAAACCAAATGTTTGAACAAATAAAAAACTACAATGAGAGGAGTAGAGGTAACATCGGTTTGAAGAAAATGGAGAAAGTTGAGTTAAATAAAATGGAAATATTTAAAACAAAAACCGAGGCAACATCAAAATCAATCAAAGGCGAAGAAAAGATAATTTTGCCCCCTGGAAAAATCGACTATACAATTGATGCCACTTCAACTAAAAGTGAAGTGGTATTTAAAAAGAAAGATTCAAACATTGTAAAATCTGCTTCTTTATCTAACACTCAGGAAGTATCGAAAACAAAAACAACTAACATTGATAATACAACTCCAGTTAAAAGTAAAGATGTTTCTAAAAAGGTAACCAATAATTTCCCTGTTGCACATACAGAAATGAATAAAAAGCCTGAAGACTTTTCTTTAGTAAAGGAAAGATTTGAATCTAAACTTAAAAATAACGAGTTTGATGATCTCACTGTTAGGATACCTATTGAAGTATATCTTGCAGATCAAGTTAAGAATTTAAGAGATGAAATAACAAAGGTAACCAAAAATATCACAGTTACACATACAGAAATTAATAAAAAGCCAGAAGATTCGTCTTCAGTAAAGGACAGATTTGAATCTAAACTTAAAAATAACGAGCTTAATGATCTCAGTGTTAAGATACCTATTGAAGTATATCTTGCAGAACAAGTTAAGATGTTAAGAGATGAAATAACAACCGCCATACCCGGAAAACATCAAAAAATGGAAACTGTAGCTCCTGCATCAAATGGCATAGGAATCACATCATTAATTATCACTAAAGATTTGAACAAGAAAAATAGCGTTTTAATAAAAGACGCAAAACTGAATAATAAAATGGTTGGATCTTCGGACAAAGCTGATGGACAATCGTCCAATACTATTGTTAAAACTCCTTCAAAGAATAGTAAAAATTCGACAGTTTCATCCAAAGAAGTTGGTAAAAAAATTAATACAAGTAAAATTCCAATATTGACGAAAATGAAAACGTCACCAACCTGTACGTCAGCAATAACAAAAGATTTGTCCACGGGAATTCCCTTTAAAGTCAAAACTTTCAATAATTTTCAGGTCACTTCTCATAGTAAACTCGAACAAAAACTCTCTAAATTGAAGTCAAATATTAATCCTCAAGAAAGAAAATTTCAATCGACAGGACAACTTTTTGAAAAATTCAAAGATTCCGAAATGAAGATATTTGGAAATTCGACAAATCAAAACAAGACAAAGATAAATATTCGAAATTCACAATTAGATGCGAATAATAGTATCGAAAATCGTACGAATAAAGATGATTCAAACCTTTTTAAGTTGGGGAAAGCAAATAAAGGTTCAAATTTAGTATCAGGAAAAAATAATTTAGTACAATCCAGAAAAAAACATGATTCCTCAAAAATTCTAACACCCAACAATTTTGAAGAAGGCAAAAATACTGATAGCAACGATGCTAACAATAAAAGTAAAAATGAAGCTGAAATAATTGACATTCGATTACATGAACAATCGGAAGAATCGCCATTTAAAATCGACAATGTTGAGAAAAGAAAAGAACTGGAAAAGAACTCGGAATTATTAAACGCTTCTGATAAAAACTCTGCTGGAGTATATGGTTATCTTAAAAAGACATTAAAAAGGGAATTTGCTGATCAAATAGAGACAAAGAAGAAAAGTAATCAAAAGAGACAAGAGGGAGCTGAAATAAAAATGTCAAATGTTAAAAAAATGGATTTAAATCTACGTAAAAGTAAAAGTGACGCATCAAATGATAAATTTTCGGTAAAATCAGTAAGAAGTGGTCTAAAACGTAAAATCACTGAAGACAAAGCGCCGAAAGAAGGAAAGGAAAAGTTAGAAAACTTTGATAACTATTCCATAAAAGTCAATGAGGAAAATGTAAGAAAAATAATTATCCATTTGCCCATTCCTGAGCCCACTCCAGGAATTCCCTTAGACGACCACTATGAGGATAATTCAGACAATGCCAAGAAAAGTAATGTTTGCTTAACAAATGCAGAAAAAGACGAAGTGAAAGATTCAATTAAAGACATCAAGCAAAAAATATTAGACCACAATGAAAAATATGGTCGAAATTTAGGGCGGAAAAATCTTCTACCGGAATCTCCATCTGTTGTGAAATACAATCCTATTGTTGTTCCTACACCAACTGCTTCTCAAATGAAAGATAGTTTAAATAAATTCACGAAAAAAATCAAATTAGCGAATGAAAAGAAGCGGAAAGAAATTGTTTCAAAGCAATCTCAAACATCTCAACTACATGTACAACCGAAGCAAAGAGCATTGGATAAGGTGAGCACTGTAAGATACATGCCCTACGCTTTAAAGAAACGGGATTTTCATGAAATGAACAAAACTTTAAGTGGTGTTATATGGTCGAATATGAAGAAGGATATGTATAACAAAACAAATGCAGTGAAAAAAATTGAGCCGAAACAAGAACAGGATAAAAGAAAATCCCACGAAAATCCAGAGTCTGAGTCATTTGATGAAAAGTCGGAAAACTGTTCAATGTATGATAATCCGACTAGAATGTTCATTGACATGAAGCAATCGATGAAATTCAAAGAAAATCAAAATTTCCATGCGAAGAAGCAATTCCATACCAACTCAAATTTCGATGTTATTACCAATTACCCCTACACACAACTTGACAAAAAAAGGAAGATTAATTTAAGTGATGTTAATGCGGAAAAGTTAACGGTGACTGAAGTTAAAGCCAAAATTATCGAACACCTCAATAAGAAAGAAAATGTCACTTCGGAAATTGCAACTAAAAGTTTAGCGAAAAAACGATTGGAAACGCCAGACAGTGCCATTGATTGCAACGATGAAAGCATTTAGGGTGTTAATTTTGTTCTTTGAAGTTTGTCCCTTGGCAATTTTCCAATGGCTACAGGAAATTCGTCGATATTAAAAATAAGGCTGATGTGAAAATGTGTTTGTCAAATATCCTTTTTAAAATACTTTATATTATGATAAAATACATTAAATTTATGTACTACTAGTTTCACGTTTAATTTCAATTTTAAATTTAAACAGGAAACGCAAATAAATCAACAGTACAATAAATATCACTAGAAAATAAAACAACTAGAAACGATTAGAAAATTATTAATTGGAAATAATACTGACTTGGTTCCTTTTTTCCCAAACGAAAAAAAAACTTTTTCAAAATTTTATACGAACAATTAGTTAAATTGAGAAAATGCTAAGAACTTACAAATTCTTCTTTTTCAGTTTCTTTGCTGAAGTTTTCCGTTTCTTCAACTCCCTTATTATCAATAGTAAACTGCAGAGTTTTCACATTTTTCGGTAGCAAATGGCCAACACTTTCAATGATGCGCTCTTTGTTCAAATAGGTAATTCCAGATTCTTGCAACTGTTGTACCGAAATACCCAAATACTGCGCTAAATAATTAGGTGGATAAATAATATGCAAAGCTTTCTGTACAAAAGGCACCAAATCATTAGCAAAACTCATGCAAAGTCGGGTAAAAGAATCTCTAGAATTCGCAGTAAATGCTTGATGTTCTTGAGCATACAACATCAAGATTCCTTGCGATACGTTCACCAAAGACTCTTGCACATTGTGCAAAACGTCTTCAACTATCGATATAATAGGACACAAACGTAACGAGCTCATGGCAGTCAAAACCTTATTTAAATAATTAGCCAGTGGATAGAATTCCAACAAGCTATCGGGTGGCTGCAGCGAATCACCCGAAACAGCACTTCTATTCGTCCACTTGTTCACGCATTGGTTTTTATTAATCAGCGTAAACTTTTCCAAATTATTATGGAAATTGCTAGTGGCCGTTTGAATTTCAGTGGAAAACTGGCGATACACAGCGCGACTGAATAATGGTGCCAACAAATGCCGAAAATCGCAACCGACTTTACTGAAAGACAAACCGAAATACATGCACTGGCCCAAATAAGAGTCTTTTGTTGTAATAGCAGGCGAGTTTAGGTCCGTTTCTAAGCTTTTGAGGAATTCGCCGATTTTTTCGCGGATCCATCCGAAGAAAATGCAATTTTGATTCACAAATTGATGCCGATTGTGAGATGTGAGAGGACTGTGCTCATCGTCGTTAAATATGGCTCTATACTGATTAATTATGGAAAATAAATTTACTCTTGTCACTTCAATAGTTTTGCTTAAGTGGAAGGCAGCTGCAAATTATAAAAAAAAATCGTAGTGTTATTTATTTAAATTAATTTGACATAAATGTACTTACCATCATTTGTAGGGATAGTTTTTAATGTTTCTTCAAACCACACATTTCTTGCCTGAAGAAATTTTAATCTCAATTCACTTTCGGAAAATGTCCCCATTCTTCTTAAGTGACCGACAATTTGCAGACATGTCGGAAGTTGAATGTGCGTACTTAATTGCGCTATTAATTGTCTTTGCATTTGTTGCCACAATTCATCAACTTCTTTTACAATATCCTAAAAATATAAAACATAGAATAATTGCAGTAAAAAACAAAAAAACACAATACTTTTAAAATGGGAATTTCCTGTTGTTTGTTTTGCATCTTATGCACAAAACTAGCCAACTCCAAGGCTTCTTCATATAGATTATCCCTAATGAAGGTTTCCATTAGTTGGGGTAGTTCAAGAATCTCCAAAATCTGAGCATTTTTTACAATCATAATGGTGTTTAGTCGTCTTTTCTGATTAATATCATCACTTTCTTTGGAAAATGACTCACATTTTCCCTCAAATTTCGGTATATTGTCTAATAAACTACTAAGTTTCTCTTCTAAATTAACAAACTGTTTAAAGGAAGCTTTGGAGCATTCAGCAGTCTGTATAAATGTCTGGTAATGACTAACAGCTAATTCTTGTTTCCGTTCTTGAATAGAAGTTTTAACATCAAGCAGTTTTAGAGTTTCCTTTCTCAGTTGATCTATATTGAAAGTGCCTAGCTTTTCCACATAATTGGAGACACTTTCAGAAGCAAAATCTAAAAGATATTCAACAGTAAAGAAAATCTTTTTAGCACTTGATTCTTAATTTCTTATTTGCTTACCAGGTCTATCTGACGAACCAAACAGTAGATTTTGCAGGGCATCGTATTCTTCAGTTGAATCCATTAGTGATGTAGTTAATTTACTTTTTTTATAATAACTTTAAAGAAAATATCTCGAAAAATATTTTTATTAAAAAACAGAAACGTAGCATATTTTGAGGTTAGTTTTCCATTTCCTTACCCCACTCTCCTTCTCTCCCACAATCAAAAACCCCCACCACCAAAAGTTTTCCCAGGATGCAATTCTAACCTTACTTTTTCATGTGATTTTGTTTACCGCAGTGCATACAGTGTTTTAAAAACGTTTCCTCTTTTTTTGTTTTAATTTAACAATTCAAAAATGTTTGCCTTACCAAGAAATATAAGGCTTTATAAAGCATCTATCTTTACTATATTCAGTAAAAGAAACCTCTATATATCTGATGAATCCAGAGAAAACATTGTAAGATCAATAAAAAGCAGTTCAAACTGGGATTCTGTAAAAAATGAAATAATTACTTCAAATGATAGGGTAACACCGAATATTGTTAACTACACTATCCTTTCTACGTGCTTAAGCCACGGACTCACTGAAGAAGGAATTGATTTTGCCAACTATTTGCAAGAAAATAAACATCCATTAAATATGGCTATAATGAGCAAACTTTTAATGTTGTATGGATCACTAAACTTAAGCCAACCAAGTAAAGAATATGAAGATAAAATACTACAATTGTAAGTATTAAATACATAATTTAAAACACGTTCAAATAATTCATGTTGCAGATATGAAACGTTAAAGTCCAAATATAAATTATTGGATGCCTCTCTTAATGAGAGCTTAATAATTGGCCTGGCAACAACATCCCAATTTAAATTATGCTTCGATATTCTGGATGAAATAAAGCTTACATCAAGTCCATCCATTAGGACTTGTTCAAGTTTGATCATTGCTTGTTTTAACAACAATATGCTTGATGATGGTTTCAAATTGATGCAGGATCTTTTTAACAGCAATAAATCACCACTGAATGAGTGTTATTTCCACTTTATTCAAAAGCATGCTGATAAGATTGAAAAAATGTTTCAAATGTGGTCAGATAATGATATAATAATTCATCAGGAAGTTGCTGAATATTTACAAAAAGAATGTAAAGGCAAAGTAACTCAGATTTTTACGAATCAATGCAAATTGTGCAAGCAGCATTTACCTGGAGTTTCCATTTCAAATGAGGAATTCAATATTCTTAAGACAGAATTTCTGCAGAAAGTAATAGTGGGCCAAGATTCGTTTCGCAAAACAACACCTGAAGAATTAAAAAAGTTTTTAGATTTCTTAGCGGCTGGCAACAAATACGATGTTATTCTTGATGGGCTTAATATAGCTTACAGTAAAGGTGTTAGGGATTTCCAGAGGCAAGGAAATAATCTTTTGGCGGTTATCAATCATTTTCAAGCGCAAAACAAATCGATCTTGGTGATCGGCAGAATTCACATGAAGAAGTGGCCGCAGTTCAGAGAAATGAAAAATAAAGCCACTTTGTTTCTAGCGCAAAATTTATCTCAGGACGATCCCTATTTACTGTACTGTGCTTTAAATTCTGGAAAAGGCACCGTAATTGTTTCCAGAGATTTCATGCGCAGTCATACTTATTTATTAAAAGACGTTAAACTGAAGCAAATATTTAAAAGATGGCTTACTTTGTCTCAGCATCAGTTGGTCACAGTTACCGCTGCAGGAAAAGCAATTTTAAGGGTAAATTTTTATCTTTTTTTTTTATATATATTGTTTCGATTTTATGTTTAATGATTTCTATTTTAGGCACCACCGAGTTTTTTATTAAGCACGCAAAATATTGGGAATACATGGCATATTCCTTTTAGTTTATCTCCAAAAAGTTTAAATAGCAATGAAACCAATAAAGAATTCGATATAAAATGGATCTGTGTTCAAACAAAATAAAAATTTTCATTTTTGACTATTTTTTTTAATTTATTTTGTTAATTTTCCTTTTTTTCAGCCTTTTTTTAAATTTATATTGATTTTAAAGTTATTTTCACGCCTGCTGTTAAAAAATATTAATAATAAATGATGAAAAATCAAAAGACAAATATTTTAATTGCGAAGAACAAACACAAACAATAAACTAATGAGCGTAAAGTTATTAGATTGTAAAATAAAAAAACATTTAAACTGTATCTGTTGGTTCGGTAGCATCCTCTCCCATCGTTTCCGGTTCTGCCCTTGATTCCGTCACCTCATTTGTAGGAGCCGCGTAATCAGTCACTTTGGTTGGTTGCTCCGTGGTCGCTTTGGAAGATTCTGTGCTGCTTGTCGAATCAGATGGCAATTTGCTCTTTGCGAGCTTTTGGTTTCGTTCTTTGCGCTCCTCCACTTCGATTTCGTAATAAATGTTGGCAATAAATAAAGAGCACCAATCGGCTGCTGATATTAGCAATTGTGACAATTTATCTTAAATAAAAAACAGTTTTTGTTTAATTTTATTGTTTTACAAGAATATACCTCATTGAAGAACGAGATGTTACCTGTGTTTGTCCGTTTAGGAACGCTGATTTTATTCAAGTCGGCTAAAAACTGAAGCATGTGATCGGAAATTATTCGCATCATTGGACTGACCAAGAGAGGCGGCGCGTGGCAGTAAGAATACTTGAGAGCTCTGCAAATAATCGTGTGGATGATTTGATAGGCCTCCCTGCGAGCTTGCAATTTTTCTTCTTGTAATTTCTTACGAATCTCTCTCGTATTTGTCTTTCGCGGTCGTTTTTGGCGTATTGTATTAAAGTATAATTCAGTTTCTCTAAAAACAAACGCATTAAATCACTTATTTTATCACTGCAATTTTTAAAGGCGACCGCAGCGCTTTTTGCGCAATTAGCGGTCTCAATTGCAACTAACAACTCAATTGATTTTTTTTCTTTTAAAATTGTTTAAAATCTATAATTAAACTAATTCTACTTTAATTCAAGTAAATGTTAGATTAAATATAATTACTCTGGCGTCATGCTAAACAATTCTTGGACTTTTTCCTTGACTGCTTGCGCTCGCTCTGGCTTGAAATATTTGTTGAAACTCTTGTAAGTATTGAAGAGCAGCCATCGTTTCGGTTGCGACAACTCATGGATGCGAACATTGCAAGGGCCGTGATAAATGGTTTCGTTTACATGGTACTTGTCGGGCCAATTTTGCCTCCGTCGCGATGGTCTTTGTCCTTGGTTTTTTGGACGCTGATCCGTTTCGTTCGTTCCTTCTTCTTCGGCCATTTTGGTTTTTGTTGCGAATTTCACATTAATTTAAATTTGGGCACTTGTGATTTTGAATTATTGCCGAATATCATAGTTTTCAACAAAGTCAAGCTCACGTCAAAGCTGATAACTGCTGAAAATCGAAATAATTTCAATGGCCCACTTTATTTTAAATCAACTTCTTTTTCCTTTTGATGCATTTTAGTTAGGGTTCTTTTTATGAAACTACAGAAAACTAATTTCTAATCGACCAAGTTGTTGCCACTTATGATTTTAATGTGTTCTTTACATCAAGTTTCCAATTAAGAAGTAATATTAACTGATTAATTTTTTATTCATAAACTTATCGCAATTAGTTTTCAAGATGTAAAAGAAGTGTATTAATTATCCTAAATAATTTTCGGTTTGATATTCTTGAAAAATGACAAATACAAGTGAAAATTTGTTTTAAAATTGAAATGAAATATAAAGAAACAGTCGCAAAGGAGCTGTGGCTGCTTTTTTCATCTCTTTTTTAACTTAAAAAGTCAAAATGCAATTCAAAAATTAAAAAAAAAATCATTGAGTAAACTCAAAGATCATTTTTGTCATTAGTCTTATTTTTAAATTCCACTTATATGAAATTCTTCATGTAATATAACGAGTAATCATTTAAAAAGAAAAAAAAAGTGTTATTTTCTAATAAAATACAGGCGCCAATTAAGGAAATGAGATAACTATGCGTAGTTTTAAAGTCTAAACCACGCAATAAGCACGCTTTTTTTATTGTGCGTGTTAATTAATTGTTAATTTTTCTAATTCCCTTAATCAATGTCCTAATCTTAAGCGTCGCCCATTAAGTTGTTATTGTTTTTAACTCGTTTTATATTAATTAGAACACTTTTGACACTAATAAAACAAAGTTCAAAAACATAAATATCGCATGTCATAGATGGTAAATAAGACACCCGAAAATACATTTGGGCTTTCGGATGGGATAATGCGTTCTCACACACTGAACTTATCTAGCAACGATCTAACGACAAACAGAAATTTAAAGGTCCTTGCCCTGCCTGCATAATAATGACGACATTCTTTTTCTTTTTTTTTTCTTCTGGATTAGGATATTATTAGAAACAGCTAAATTACTCATTGCTTTTGAAATTTGTTAGGACTGTTGATTAAATATCGAACATTGTTTGTATCGCCTACTGCTCAATGATTTCCAGATGGAAAATATGCATTTGATGTTAGATTTTTCCCCTGAGTTTAAAAATAAAGTTTCTATTGTACAGAATTTCCTTACAACTTTCTATTCTTTATTAACAAAGGGTCAGGGACATGGCTTGTACTGCGCCACTATTAGGCTAGGTAAGTTTAAACAATCATTGCCAGTTTTTTCTTCTTCTTCTTTGTAGTTGTTCTCATATTATGTGCACATAGAATTTCAATTTTTTTTAATGAAGTTTGTTCGGTAACTTATATTTCCGGAAAAGTATTTTAAAGAAGGATTTAACAGAATTGTTTTAAAAATAAGAGTTTTTGATTTTTTTCTTCTGTAAATTTTGTAAAGATATATTTGTAAAAATAGATTGTAGTGTGAAGCTCAATGTTGTTATTTTTAGTATTTACAGAATGATGAAGAAAGATGTATGAAAGAGATGATTGTTTAGAGATTGTAAATACTATATTGACGTAAAAAGTTATAAAAATGTAAATATTTTGTATTTATTAGTATTTTAATAGTATTTATTAGTATACGAAATTTGATAATAAATTGAGTTTTAAATTATAAAGCTTAAATGCTTAAACTAAAATTAGTTAAATGAAAAGAAAAAAGAAAAGACAGCAATTAAATTACGATACACTCTTAATGATTTAAAATATTTAATTACCCATATTTTTTGTTTCATGGTTAAGGATTTGATGATCAAATGATCAAATTACATTTTTTTGCTTCCTACAATAGTTCCATTAATATTTCTAATTTATTAACATATTATAAACTTGGTTTTGCAATAACTTTTTTTATACATAGAAAATTAAACTGAAAATCTATTTTTTCCCATGTCATATGGTTTTATGGAATTGAGTAAAAAAAAACATTATTTCTATTGTTTTTTTTTTTGATAAATCTAGAATCAGGATCTCATTTTTCGAAAAGAAAAATTGACGAGCGAAAAATTTTGCTCTTCCTTTTCATTTATCCGCATCTCTAAATGTCGAAGTTACCCATTAAAATACTGAATTTGAATCAAAGTGATAAATAAGAAATTATTATTAAAGTTAATATACTTCTTTCATGTGTTTGCGCAATATTTAATGGAAACTTTATCCATCCAATATTTAAACTTCATATAACTTATTATTTACAAACGAAAAACATTCCATTGACTTGAATCAATTTCGGGTTTATACTTTAAAAACAACGAAAGCATAAACAAAAAGACATGAAACTCCAAGAAACGCAGAAATATATAATGTATTTAAGAGAAAAAGACGAAAAGAAAGAGGAAGCGCGACAATAAAAAAGATTCAACCGAAAACAAGAACCGGAGAAAGAGGCAAAGCTCTGAGACTTGAATACTAAATAAAAAGAACCACTCGTATGTATAATTGATGAATACAGGCAAAACACAATAAAGCAGAGGGTCAGTTTCTTTGGGCTAGCTAGATTAATCTCAAGAAATTTGGTGGTAGGATAGGTTAGTTACAGACTAGACCAGGGCGCAGCACCCGATAAACAACGCGATAAAAAGGAACCACTTTGGTCCGAAATATTTTTTTATGCGTCTGTTGTGCGCGAAGGCATTCGAAAAGAGAAAACAAAAATTCCAAAAAGAGCGCCCTGACCAGACACAATTAGTATGGATATATCCTCAGACGTTTTTTTATCATTTTCTGTCCTGCTCACAATTTTGGGTTTGTTGACCGGCCCGGCCCGCTCTTCGTACAGTTACACTCCCCAAAAAATGTTGTAGTGGTCAGTTTAGATTGAACACACAGAGATTGAAACGGCCATCGCGTTGGGTTCATCTAGGTGAAAAATCTACGCAAAACTAGAATGTACATTACGCGAGGCGCTCCATTTAAATAGTTTCTGCTTGCCGTTGACAACGGAATAGGAAAATGAATAGCGCTTTTGATGCGTAACATAGTGGCGTTCTCCAAAAATTCTGGTTCCTTGCTCCCCCCCAAAAATATATAAAAGCTGCCGTAGAGCCGAAAATCTCTTAGTTTTAACCATCCTCGCTCAACATCTTGATAAGGAAAGATGAACCAGGCGCAATTGTACTCAAAGTACAACAGCTTGCAGAAGAACGACATCGGCTACGTGCTGGACAATTACTTCCGGTTGGTCAAATGGCACGGAAACGATTCCATTTTGGATGTGGGATGCGGTTCGGGAGATGTGAGTACCCAACTGCTGCTGCCGAAGATACCGGAGGACTTTAAGAGTTTCCTGGGGGTCGACTTATCCGAGGAAATGGTGCAGTTCGCCAATGCGAACCATTCCAAGGACCAAGTGTCCTTCCAAACCATGAATGTGGCCAGCAAGGATATCCCGGATGCCATGGAGGAAAACTATGATCATATTTTTTCTTTCTACTGCTTGCACTGGATCCAGGAACAAAGGTATTTCCTAATTTTTTTTCTAATCTAAATTCTTTTGTTACTAAAAAATCTTCGGCAGGCAAGCCATGGAAAACCTTTACAAGATGCTTAGACCTGGGGGCGACATGCTTCTCACTTTTTTGGCCAACAATCCCATTTTCGAAATCTATGAAAACATGGCGAAAAATCCCAAGTGGAAGGACTACATGAAGAACATCAAGAAGTACATTAATCCGTATCATTACAGCGTCTCTCCGGAAGTTGAATTGGAAAAGCTTCTCAAAAAAGTCGGATTCGATGTTCCAATGTGTAAAGTTAACGAGCGCAGTTACACTTATTCTGATATGGATGTTTTGCGAAGTATGATTTTTTTTTTGCTAATTTTTTTATGTGTTTCCACTGAGTGAAAAATTTTACAGAATCTATTGTGGCTGTCAATCCGTTTTTGCCTTCAATTCCCAACAATTTGCACAATGATTACCTGGAGGATTACATTGAAGAAGTGCGAAAGCTCAACTTCATGGAAAGCAACAATAATGAGACACTCGTTAAAGTCCCCTACCAGTTATTCATTGTTTATGCCACCAAAAATGGATAAATAAGCTGCAATTATTTTATTTTGTATATATATTTTATTTTATACGTAATATTTTATTACTCCAAAACGGCATTTCATCTTTTTAGATAATTATAATAATATATTATTTTTCTGATTTTTCTATAAATTAGATTTGAAAGATGTATTTTGAAAGCTTTAATAATAATTCAATGCAATATTTAATTATAATAAAAATAATATTTTTAAAATATATAATTATTAAAATTATTTTATTGAAATAATAATGTTTTGATATTACTGAATATACTATGGGCATTTATTATATTTTTATTATTACCATTAATTTTAGAAAATTGTAATCTATATCGCTTTACTTGACATTAAAATTAAATATAGATTTTTAAATTCCACTTGAAGAGTTTTACTGATTTTGTTTTATTTTCTTAAAACTATTTTGATGTTGCATTTCGTTAATGTTTCTATGAGGTGCTATGAGGTGATTACTCTAGAAAAAGAGGTAAAAAGTTATTTTTAAATTCATTAGAAATTACAATGGTGTAATGTCTACAAAACTCCCCTTTAAAATTATAGTTTTATTTTTAGAAATCCTAAAATTTTAATTCCTTAATAAATTGACTCTTTAAGCGCTTTGCTTTCAACAAACGGTAAAATTGATTTTTTTTATATATTTTGATAAAAGCATAAAAATTGATAAAATAGTTTACATGACCTCAATAAAAAAATATAAGTCAACATCGAAAAAAATCAATATAAACAATGACATTCAAACTGAAAAAACACATTTTTAATATAAAAAATTATTTTAAATGTTAAATAATTCTTTTAAGAAATCTAAAGGGGGAAAATTACACTTTTTGAAGAAATCCTTGTGCAAATGGTGGTTCAGCATTGGTTTTTACATAATAAGTACCTCTGGCACTGCAAAAAAAGAAACGAAACATAGTTTTAAATAATTATTTCAATTTTGATTTTTCTACTGAAGAAATTTTTAATTCAAATTTAAAAATTATTTAGTTTATAGACACTTACCTATAAGTATCGACATGTTCCCCCATTAAAACAAAATCATTAGGTGATGGATTACATATTCCCAAAAAGTAACTAAAAAAACTGGGACAACTGTAAGCCCAAAATCCTCTGGGAGTGATAATGGATTCAATAAAATAAGGAGTTACAATTGTGTGATCACAAGAAAAATTCTCTAGAATAAAATTTTAAATAATTAAAAGGAAAATCAAATTAATTAATGCACTAAAAATAATTACCAAATAAACTTCCGTTTTTACATCTAGGCTGTTTAGTGCCTCCATTAATATAAAAGTCCGCGTGTCCATTAGGACCCCACTGACCCAATATGCCCGAATTCGTATGTAAAACATCCACAAAATTAGCATCGCCAGCATCTAAATCTCTATTGGGATCTGAACCCGCATAGAAAATTATAGTAGGATCTAATCCTGTAACAAATTCATTTACAAAAGCCAATCAAAACTTTATTTTTTTTTATAATTTTTAGTAATTTTACCTGTAATTCGGCCAATTTTGCCATCAATTTCGACATCTATGTAATTTGCAACTAATCCTGCAATGTGAGCTCCTACGCTATATCCAATCAAATGCATTTTTTCAGCTTTAATGCCTCTTGGATGTAGAGCCAAATATCTAATCAGTCTAGAAATGCAAAATGCGCAGAAATTAGGTGCCCATTGCATTTGTTTCAAGCATGGTTTGGCTGCCAATGTACCGTAATCGATAATGAAAATATTGTAGTTGTCTTTTAAAAAGTAAGCGTCTCTCATTATGGTACTCGGTGGTACATTTCTGCCACCTCTGAAGCCGTGAATCACAATTTTCGTCTGGTAAAGTCTGTTAAATTGCGATTGGTATAGTGATTCTTCGCTTGTGATGTCAATTAGCTCGGGATTTTCTTGTGATCGCCTAAAAAAGATTTTAGATTTCAATTTTCATTCATTTTGTTATTTCGTGAAGCGACACTAGCGCTATGTGCGCTCCTATCGGCAATTTTTTTAAGTAATATTTTTATTTATAATTTATATCAAATATTACTTACTTGGACCAAAAGATATAATAGATTTTATTTAATGAAATGACTTTAAACTTTGAAAAATTACCTGGTGTATAAGAAGTATTGAATATTTGGATGAGGACACGAAAAAGGCTTTGGTATGCATGAAGAAGTATTCATTATAGCGCTAAAATAAGGCCACTGATTTTCAATTTGTCCGTTTGTACCTAAAAATCAGATGAAATGTTAAAGAAAAATTCTTTAACTGTCAGAAAAAGGTTTTTTCATAAGTAATTACTACAACTACAAATTATTATTGTTTTTTCTTATGTTTAGAATTAATAAATAATATTTAAACATATAAATGATAAATTAATGAAAGGGATAAGAAACTAGATAAATTACCTCTAAAAAATCCAAATAACAATACACTATAAAATGCCACTTTTAACATTATGAACATTCTATTTAACAAATTTAACAAGAGCAAGGAATCAAAGATCTTCATGGTGAAAGGACAACTCCATTCCTTCTGTTCAAGCTGCTCAATTACAGAAGAAATTTGCCAAGCCAAATTTCCTAAGTGATATTTAATAAGTAGTTCCATTAACAATTTAACAATCACTTTAATGTCTTTAAGAAGTCTTCCTTCAAACAATTTTCTGATTCAATAACTAAAAGATTGATTATTTGCATATTTAATTTATGATTTATTTATTATGGGCTAATGACCAATGGTCTTTCCGCCTTTTCAATTTATATTGCTAAATCGGTTAACTCTAAAACAAGAAGTCTGACTCAAATCAGATTAGTCTCTGAAATAAATTATTTATTATAATATTAAAAATCAAAAGTATTTAGAAGTGGAAAAAATCGATTTGGAATTTTGTTTTTAGATAAAAATTTTGAAATAAAAAAAACTGTTTATTTTCAAATATCAATTTAAATGCATAGTGCTCTCGGTTATAAAGCCGAAATAAAATTTTTATTGCAAGAACAAAATTCTTAGATTAATTAATATTTGAGATTTGCAATAGCTCCCTACTGATCGCAATTTATTAGAAGAAGAGAAAGATATCAATTTAGAGGAGTTTAAAAAAGTACTCTTTTTGTCCAAACTTATAAAAAATTGAGTCATTTCGATGTGCAGGAATTTAAAAAGTAACTGTTTTTTTATTTTTTAAATTTATAAATCTATTAACAATATTTATTTAATTCAATAATAACTATCAATACCATTTTATTTGTGAATTTCTTAATACTGAAAAAAATCCAAATTATTCAAATTTGATGTGAAATATCGATTGAGTTCAGGATTATGATAGATTTACAAAAAAGAAATTCAAAAATTTCCAACCCCTCAATTATTTTGGTATTTTAGGTAATTTTCCAAAATGACCAACTAAAAAATTATTCAGGTAGGACATAAATGTATGCTCTTTGTTAGATTTTTACTAGTAGAATGAATAATTTCCAAGGCATTTTTCTTTGACCGATAGCCGAACTTTAAACTAGTTTTTATTCTTTATCGAGTCATAAACCCAACGAATTTAGAATGACCGGTCAATAACCACATTGAGGCGCTTACTTTCTCTTTAAGTAATCTAATCCACATTATTGGTGGTGTGGAGCTGAAGAGCTAGCTATAAATGAGAAGCTTAGATAATACGAAACCAGTTGAAGCTTTTACGTATATTTTATTTTATTAGTAGATTAAATAAATGTTTTCACATTATTCAATATACAGTAATGAAATATTGATAGTAGTCATAATATTTAAAGAATTTTCTTTTTTAACAAAATATAGTGACAAGTATTTGGTATATAGTTCATGGACAGTACATTTATATTTTTATAAAAGTATAGTTTTGTAGACATAAGATTTGGTTGCAGCACATTTTCATTTTCATTTACTCTATGTGCAGTGTGAAATCACATAGTGGTAACCAAAGATTACTACACAATACAATGATGAGCCTACATCTAAGAATCACATAAGTTATTGTAAATTTCTCTAACGTGCGATAATTTTACTATATTTGACATAATTTTCATGTCTCTTTCATTTGATGAATCTAACGTTGAGATATTCTTTTTGTTTGTTTGATATTTGATTTTTGTTTTTTCTAAATAATATTACATTTATACACCGACAACGATTGCAAGTAATATCGTTTAATGCGTGTTTTCAATTGCGGCTCGAGTTTTCGTTCAGGCTCAAATCAGTTCGACTGATGGAAGATTGAGGAGCAACGCACCAAACAGAAGCCGCTTCCCTAAAAACACATTTGATGAGTTAATGACACACACAAAAAAAACTATTTAAAAATACCTCAACGTATGTGCGGGTAATCTAAGCGCTTGTTGCCACAAGATCAGCGCTAGAAATATGGACCAAGTTCGTAGCGGTCCTAAAACAAAGGCCATCGTTCCGTAGGCCAACCAGAAAAAGTAAGCCATTATTATCTGCACCGTGAGCAGTATAACAAACGGAATTTGAAGACAGACGTATCCCATTGCAGTCATTTTCTTTCCTGTCTTCAAGACATGCTGCTGGAAACGATGATACACTCCATTTGCTAGTATTATACTTATAGGAATTTGAAACGTTACAAGCTAAAACGTAAAAATAAAAAATGAGAAACTATTTTTTTATATTTTGAAATAAAATTAAATCAAAAAATCAAGACTTACTTGCAAAAATCCGTAAGCGTAAGTGAAAGATCCAGGCAAAAAGGTGCCATTGACAAAAATGCCCCAAGCAAAAATTACCCCTATGTAATCTTCGATAATGTGTCCAATAGACCAGGGGCCAACAGTCAAATAGATAGGATATAAAACCAAAGGCCAGAAAATTCGATCGACAGTGGTGAGTATCCAAAATTTCGAAACGATTGTCTTCAAACAACCGCGTCTCATCCTTGGTCTTTCTAATTTTCCACCTAAGCAATGATAAATTGATTAGTAAAAAGAATTACCCAAAAAGAAATTGACTAAGAATACCTTTGACCATTCTATGCAAAACTCTTAGAAGGATTAATGGAAACACTGTGCTCAGCAACATTGTGCCAAACATTAGTTTAAACTAAAATAAAACAGACTACGGATTAATATACCAAAGCGAATATTTTGTACAAGGGGGCACACGACACGTACAACGATACTGGCGTTAGTCATTAAAGCAAATCTGGGCAGCAAGTCAAAAGACAGCCTAGTTCCGTCCATGGAGAATGGTTGCGACACTCTTTTACTTCTACCATCAATATCTGACACGTAAGCCTAGAATTTTATCCAAAAACCAAAAATTTTTGAAGCCAATTTATCAGTTTTAAACAATCTTAATTAATTCGAAATTAATGTACCTCAATGTGATGCAAACCAGACATGTACAAGGAGGGATCCCATCTGGAAACATAAAGCGGTCCCTGTACATGCTGGCATGCTTGCCACGTATTACCGTTGATCCTCACGCGAACCAAATCGATTTCCGAGAGGGAGAATGCCAAAATTCGAATGTGCGTGGAATTTATCATTACGTTCAAATTATCCTTTTGCGGGATAACAAAGAGTGCATGTTTTGGGTTTGTGATTAGTACTAGAGGCCAATTATCATGGGTTTCATCGATGAATGATAACAATCCGTGATCTATGGCCATCAAACGGAACCTGAAAAAAATTATATTATCAGTCACATAATGTAATACAAAATCAACTACAATTACAATCGATTGTCTTTCCAGTCGCCTAGTTCAAGTTCCAAAAAGCCGTCTTTTTGTAAAGTATACATTTTGGGCACGATTCCCCCCAAAGTGTGCAAATGGCCACAAACATAAACCAACGATTGGTCCAATTTGCGCAACATCATCCTAACGGTCTCATTGCCACTTGAAAGAATGCACGACGTTGGAAAATGGCCAAACCAAACAGTATGACTGCTTTGACTAGATTTCACTTGATTGATAAGAGTGTTTAGATGAATAATCTCCGTTTCGTCGATCATGCCGACGAAATTAAACGGTCGCCTTGGTCCTGGTTCCAAACAGGCGTCGATTCCAATGAAGGAATACGTATCGCCATTTCTTGTGATCTGTTTCATGTAGGACCTAGGATGCTGCTTTCCTTGTATAGAGTAGTTAGTAAAATAGTTTTCTTTGGAGTCCTGACTTACGACGTTAAAATTATCTTAAAAAAATAAAAATAAGAATTTTATTTTCTGAAATTTGTTATGTTAAAATTAAATTCAAAAGTTTACCATGATTGCCTCTGATGTCCAGCCAAGTGGTTTTTGATAAGACCTTAGTTTCATTGAGAACATTTCTATAGTATTCCCATTCCTGTCTGAACTGTTTAGAGCCAATGTTGTCAGAAGTTTTTGCATCTGTTAAATCGCCAGAAGCAAGAACCACTGCAGGATTTATGGCTTCAACAGTATAATCACAGAACTCTTTAAATTCGATTATTCTAGCTGGATCTCTAAACATACTGATGTGGATATCAGAAATCTGAAATTACCATTTAAAAACCAAAATGAAAACTGAAATTATTTTGTAAAAAAAAGCAGAAGTACCTGAAGGAACCACACCAGATGATTCATACTGGCATCCATGTAAATATCAGTCTTTTTTTCATTTTCTTTGGGGTAGTATTCCGTATCATGATTAAGTATATTAGCCACATTAGCAATCAATATTGAAAATATCAACATTGATACCAGAATAATAAAGGCTCTCTTGGTTCTCATTTTAACCCTGGCTTTGGGGGCACTGGCATGTTGCAACTGTTCAACACACACTCAAATGATTAATCAGCAGTTATCGGTATTTATATCGCACTTTACAACTGTAATTACAAAGATTTTGAATTGGATTATTTTTATCTTTTCTTATTGTGTCCCCCCATAACCTTTCATTCTGTGTAGGTGTCTGTAAAATGTATGATTGGTTGCCTACGTTTAATACCAACAGTTTAATTTAATTAAAAACGTATCTTTCTCAACGTTTTTAGTTTAGAAAACCTAAAGCAAATTATTAAATAATAATTTAACTAAGCAAGCCATTACCAAATAAAGAGATTTACCTATTAAATTTAAAGAAACAGAGCAAAATTTTCTTGTAGTTTATTTGAAACAATTGAACAGTGATTTCGACAGTAGTGACACACGCCGCGTCTTAGGAAGTGCACTGCAAATAATTAATTACAATTAGTGGTGACTGGTGATAAACTAATTAAAATTAATGTATTATAAGTATGTAGTCTTTTCTTATAAAATGATTAATTATACAATTAATGATTGTATCCTTTTTTACAGGTGTATGTGAATAAGTGATGAACACGTGGAAAATGGAAAAAAAGGATTCAACATGCAGAGGACCATAAGGAAAAGCTCGAGGAACGAAGCAAGGTGCAAGGTAAGCTTTTATTACTGCATTTCCTTAATAACAAACTGAATGTATTGCGTAATTTTGTGTTATTACTGCAGCGGTAGACGGTAACAGTTTCGTTTTTATGCAAATCACAAATCGTCTTTTAATGTCCTTACTTAATTATCTTTTAATTCTTATTTTCTGATTATTTTAATGATTTGTATTCTATTCAACGAAATTAGTGAAAATTTTAGTGATATTTTGGTAAATAATCATTACTTAAATTAACCTTTATTGAATAATTAAGGAGCAGGGCTAGAAAGCTATCTTTAACAGTTTAAGAATTTGAAATTTATAAAATAGAAGTTTTTGTAGTCTTTCTAAAATCTTAAATTGTCCTTTGTTTTTTAAGGATTAAACATTTATAAATATCATTAATTTATTAATAGAAAAACTAATAAATACCTTTAAAATATTATAAAGTAAATAATTTGTCATTGAATCATTTTAAGCAACAACATTTAAGAAAAGTTTAAATCAGTAACGGGAAAACCAAAAA
Source organism: Holobus sp. GC000080 (assembly GCA_030556065.1). NCBI lineage: Eukaryota > Metazoa > Arthropoda > Insecta > Coleoptera > Staphylinidae > Holobus > Holobus sp. GC000080. The sequence goes on from JASKGO010000615.1 coordinate 28,955, forward strand.
AGAATCAACGAAAATAAACATTAATATGTTAATCCAAGACGTCTGTATGGCATGAGAGGATTTCCAAGTGCTTGTGCAAAGAGTTGAAGAGATGCAGCGCGAATTCCGTATGCAAGTCCGACTTACCGAGTGGCAAAAAGAATGAAACAGCGCATTAAGTGACCGATTTTTTTTCGGTCGAATGCATTAATTAATATCGCAAGTCGGACACGTATGCAAGCGCAATATTACGACATGCTAATTGTGACATTTAATTCGAATTACACGCGTTAACGAGCATTAAATACGCATGGCCATATAAAAGTGCCTCAACGGCTCGTTTAGAGAAACTTTCAAAAGCACATCTTCGCACTATTAGCAGCATTAGTAGATGTTTGAGAAGTTTTAAACGTTTAGTTTTTAGTAGTGTGTCTACAATATCTACATTGTATAGGTGGACTGTAAGTATGATATGTAAAATGGATTGGTATATAAGCGTTATGCAATCGATTCGCAAGTACGATAAGTAATAGCAGCCAGTGTAGATGTAATTGATTTGATCAAAAGGAGGGATGAGCATCATCATCATCATCATCATCAACGCGTGTTTTGTTTGGAATGCAGGCCCCGCGGCAATGCACCTGGGCTGCTGCGGCACCCTGCTGCCACTTCCCCACCAGTCCCCCCAAATCGTCAAGCGCATTATTTGCAATCAACTTACTTAGCAATACCAATAATAGGAATACGTCGTTTCTTTTTCGTTCCTTCTTTATATTCGCTTTTATATACATCCACATCCACTATCTTCTCTTTATTTTACTCTGACCATCTACTATATACACATTGAAGAAGGCCCTCAAGAAGTTGTTATTTATTTTTTTGTGGTATTAAACACCCCTGCTTTTTGTTTGAAACTTTGTTTAAATGTTGCAATTTAATTTAATTGATTTCGTTATATGTTTTGGTGGATTTTGATCTGAATTTTTGTGTCTGCTATTTTTTCTTATGAAAAAGAAAAAAACTGATAAAAGGTACTGCCCACCCAAGAAAAAATTCCTGGCATGTTTTCTGCACAGTAAAAAGAAGTTATTTTTCATACAGGGTGTCTATAATTAATTGGTATTGCTTGAATTAAAATATTCCAGAAATATTTTAAAATTTCTAACTGTTAAAGTTATTCAAAGATATCAAAAATTTCTCATTTTTAAATATCGGCAGTTTAATTATAATCAGCTGCGAAAAAAAAATATTTTTATTGAATTTTCTTCTTGATATACATTTTATTATTTAATATGAATCAATCATTTTTTTTTAAATTTCTAAATAGTTTTTTGATTTGAAACGATATATCATTATCTTTACCTTTTAAAGTTAACTTAAAACTTAATTAAAATTTGTAGATTCCAAACTTAGTTTTCCATCTATTTTAATATGAATGTTATGAATGAAAAACATTTAGCTGCCAGAAAAAAAAAAACTTAAATGTTTGATTCTCTAAAAAATGCAATCTTTTTATATACAGGATGTTTACAGTAATTAGCATTGCATCGACTCATTTCATTTTGGATTTATTTGAAAATTCCAAAGTGTTAGAAAGTTCGTCGTTATTTGAAGAAATTCAAAATTTTCAAAAAATTTAATAATATGGTTTAATATGGCCGCGACCGTGGCGCACCGGTTTCATCTCCGGATTTCGGACTGAATATCCCCTTCACCATAACAGAACATGGTTCATGGTTCATGGTTCATAGCCGTTCTGTACTCAAAGCACAGAAAAATATATTACATAACCTAGCCTAACCCTATTCTTAACGTTTCTTCATGTGCTATGAAACCGACAGGCTTAAAGTTTCCGGCCTGTGAATTATTTCACCTTATAGTTATTTCCCTAACGTAAACCCTAAACTAAAACTGAATTCATTTATCAGTCGTGATTTTTTTTTTAATGAAGAAGTTTCTTTATTGAAACTGATATCATTTTCATCAGATATGTAATAGATAAATTCCATGAATCTCAAAATATATTGAGATAAATGCATATTTTTCCCTTAATTTTAATAGCTTTAAAAACTTTAAAATCGATGTTCTGTTTGCATCGATTTCTCACTATCATTTTTTTTTTAATAACTTGAATTTTAAATAATATTTAAAAATGTATTTTATACAATCAGAAGACTTTTAAGAAAACTAAATATTTCTGTAATAACGGTTACCAAAACCCAAAAGACAACTATAAATATAACAAAATTGTTTCTTTGTGGACTCCCTGTATTCTGCACATTGCACAGATAGAAATATGCAATAATATGTACTCTGTAGGAGCAGACTCCTCAATCGCAATTTATTTATATGTGGCTATCCGAATGGCTATTTTAAATAAATATTTATTATTAAGCATGAAATAGTTTGTAAAAGAAAGAACGCGTGTGTGTCCGCGGTGGGAAACTGCATGCTTAACACAGCAGCGGCAGCAGCAGCAGCAGCATATGATGATGATGATGCTATGGGGAACGACGAGAAAGAACCTATACACTCTGTGTGCTCTGGCCAGCAATTAACATTCCATCGGCCATCAGCTATGAAGAAACAAAGATATCTGCTATTCAGCGGCAGCATTACACTTTTCACCATATGCGCGCGGATTTCCATTGTGCGCGCTTCTTCTTCTCCATATCGCGTCCTCTTCTTCTTCTTCTTCTTCTTACATTCTTCTTATACTCTTCTTCTTAGCTGATGCTTCTGCTGGTGCTGCTGACTGACGAGAGTCCCTTCGCCACTTTTCCTTTTTCTCTCAACCCGAGCCGCACTCGATCGCGATTATGACTCGTTAGTTTAATTGCCCAATAAATTGATCATTAAATTCAATGGCTGTGCCTGCTTATAATAATAATCCCCGCGACTTCTCATTTAATTCCGTCTTTAATTTTATTTTTTTATTTTTTATTCTTAGTTTTTATTTTACCATTTACATTTAGCTCGCATTTGCCCCAAGCAAGTGGTATGCAATATTGGTATATGGAGAAATTGCATGTCTCCTCTCGTTTGCTTAAAGACCAAAGTGAACATTTACACTGCGGTGTCAATTCTACAACATGGCTTCGTTCGTCAAAAACGGAGATAATGTTATTAGATTACGTCTCGGATAGTGGTCATTTGCTGTAAGTACGTCCTATCTTCGGTGTACACATAGTTATAAACTTCGTCTTGGATATGTTTTCTGCCAGGTGTTATCTTCACTCGCTTCTTTCTTCACTCCTCTCACTGTCTCTCTTTGCTGCTTTTTATATAAGGAATTGGAGTAAATGCTTCTTTTAATGGGAAGCTTTTTCGAATAATTTTCTCTGGTTTTTCTTCTTTGGCTTTGTAGTCTTTTTATTTTTATAGTTTTACATCTTTTAAACTGATATATTTTAGTTTTTGACTGATTTTTTACAATTGAAAGAAATAAATATTAGATGCTCGAGATGCTTGAAAAAAAAAACTAATATTTAATGTCAAAGTTATTGAGAATTGTTTTGTGTTTTTTTTTTTATAAAAATTAATTAATTTTATGAAATGCAAACAAATTTTTAACCAGTTTTAACCCTTAAAAATTTTGACAAAAATAATGTAATTAATTGAAATAATTTTAAGTAATTTAAATTATTTTTTTCCTGTTAATTTGTTTCTTTATTACAAACAGCAAAGTAGACAAATTTAACAGTTTAATTTTTGGGGGAAAAGTCATCACCAACAAATTTTTATATTGGTAATTAAGATCGAGATAGAGAGGACAATCGGCAGCAGCAGCAGCAGCAGCAGCCGCAGCAGCAGCGGTCGCAGAAGGGAAAATTAGGTGTCGTTTAGAAACACGACTTTCTTATTTCTTGTGTGTGCTCGAAGCAAAAAATGGCATTCCATCGTCCATCCTCTGGGTCTGTATATAGTACCGATATGTATTTGTTTCTCTGTATGTATAGTATATGCGTTCACGTGAATCTGTATAGTATATACATATAAAACATATCTGCAGTCCGATCTGAGATATTTCGACCTGTCCCCAATAATACAACCCCGATACACATATTTGAAAACAATCCGCCAAGAATTGGAAGCGCAATTAGTCACAACAAGAACCGAGGGCCACGGATGGCCCTCTTATCGCCGCACCACTCAAATTAGAATTCGAGAGCCGATAAAATTGATACCTACCTATACCTTAACACTAATTACCACTCGCCATCCACACACTAAAACGCACACACACACGAACAAACATACATATACTATAACAAAACACATATGCCCTAAGAAGATCTGAGAAGAAGTAGAAGTAGAGGATGAAGAAGAAGAAGAAGAAGGCATTTATGGGTCGTCCCATATAATGTAGCAGTCGTGTATAACAAGAATCTACTGTATAAATATACTTTTAAAGACTATAAAAAGATTTTTTATTGGTCGCGCGGACATAATCATTTTCTTATCGCGGAGTGTCGTTTAATGATGCGAATTTTCGCATGATGGATTTCACGCGATTTATTATTGCTGCATCGATGCAGCTGCACTAGTAATAAATAACCGCAAGAATCGCGATGGACTCTCAGATCTTCATCTTCTTCTCTGGTTGTGTGTATGTACGGTGTAGGGTTAGGAATATTCTGCGCACTTAAATTGGAAAAACAAAACTTTTTTATGAATCTCATGTCGTATAAAATTTATCCCCTTTGAATTTATGGTGTCCATTTTGCAATTTTGCATTTTTTTTGCTGGATTAAGACTATTTTTATGTTTTATAAGCTTCTTTTTGTTGTTTAATTCTGGATTTCGTCAATTTTAATTTTAATTAAGGAATAAATTGCTCGGAGGTGACTTTACGTGTTTCGGTGTTAATTATCGTACTTTTTTTTAAATTTAACTGTTAAAGCAATCAACCATAGGGAAAATGGCAGGATAATTAAGTTTTCTTATTTTCTTATTATATGAATCAGATATTCATGCTGAATTTATGCTGTCCATTTGGACTTACTACATTGGATTATTTATAGTTTGTATATTTTTTATTTAATTTAAATTATAAATGTACTTTTGGGTAAATTTATCAGGTACAATTTTAAGGGTGCAAAAAAGGAAAGATAAAACAAGATAATGACATGATAATTATGTTTTCACTTGAAATTTAGAAAAATCCAGTGAAGGGCATAACAAATTCGAACCACCGTTGACATAATTTTGTTTGTTAATTCATTAAAAATAAAACTTTATTGAAATTTGTTATTTTAAGCATTTAAATCCACATTTCTTTGGATTTTTAAGTTTTTTTTTTTTTAGGATATCGCAATTTTTCTTCTTTTCCATCTCATTTTTGAATATAATTTTTACTTTTTGTATCTCCTTACAAAATTGTCTACTGATTTAATTTATAATATTAAATTATTTATTATAACATTATACGAGTATTTTATAAAAAAAAATAAGTGATTATATTACACTTTGGAAAATTAAGCTTTTCGAGAAATTAGTTAAATAGTACTTTCTAAAAATAACAATGCCTCATAGACAATAAAAATTGTCCTTGAATTTTAAGAATCGATTTTTTTTAATATTTTAATTTTATTTAAAAAATTTAATTAGTTAATAATGGGCAATATTTCAAATTATTCATACATTTTCTTAAAGGTTAATTAATTTCAATTTGCATAAATTCGATTCTAATAAATTTCTACTTAAAGCTCAAATGCAAAGAAAATAAAAAAAAAAGTATGAAATTTTTCATGCCATAACATTGAACAAAAATTACTTAAAAATTTGTTAACACTTTAAGTAAAAAATAATTTTAGTACTCCAATAATATCCCGTCTAAACAAATATTAACACGTTTTGTACGTGTTTGAACAGGAAGAATGGGAACAAGTCAGTGGCAACAAAGAAGTTCTTTTTATAATGTTGCATTTACTAAATGTGTATAGCTGTGTGTGTGTGTGTTATGATTGTATATTTTTCATGTGTGCTAAGTAGTGGCAGCAGGAAGATCAGAAAACCCGCTCGGTCTCTGTACAAACACGCACCTAAATATCGTGTTAACAAGTTTGATCCTCCCGGTGTGTTCACACAGTACACACACTCGCACACACTGACTGGCATTAAGTAAGTAAGTGGAAGAAGAAAACAACCCTCGGGGATGTTTACCGAAAATAACGTCACGGTTTCCTCTCTTCTCCGTACGCTTCTTGTTGCTTCTTTGCTGGTGTTCTTCTTGTTCTTGTGCGCTCTATGTTTGTGTCTGTGTGTTTGTGTGTGTGTGTACTACTAAAAGATTAACACGTTACGCGTTTTTTGTCGCTAAGTCGCTCGTCCCGGACCGCATTCTTAGGACTCGGAAATTAATCTATTAACGTTCTCGTTTTCTAAATGCATTTTCTTCTTCTAAATGACAGTCGAGCTGCTTCTAATACGTGACAAGTTTCGAATATTTAGGTTTTTATATGTTTGTGTGTGTGCGCGCAGAGCGCTGTGTGTGCTCTCCTCCGAGCTATCTGAAGATAATTACTTCATCTTTCGAATACCTGTACCTACTTTAACGAAATCAATTTATATACACGCGCACATAAATTACGTTATTAATTGCCGACGCCTTAACGAGTTCATTAATACAGTCGGACTAGTTGACACTATAAACTGTACAATTATTATTACTATTACTACGATATAAATACTTATAAATAATATAAATGGGTACTTTGGAATGTAAACCCTTTCGCATAGAATGTCTGTTTGTATTATTTCTTGTGTTCCAATGTTCGTAAAACCTTTAAATTGCTTTGCATTCTTTGCGTATGACCAATTGACCACCTAAGCTGCAACTTGCAAGTTGAATGACATTTCTTAAATGTTGTTTCTTATTTTTATTTAATTTGTTATAATGAAAATGCATAAAATTACAGTACAGAGAACATCCTTTTTTTTTTATTGGGACTATAGTAATTTTGAAATTCGTATCTTTTAGAAGAACTTTTGAAATTTATGGGTTAACTTTAGAGAATTTGTTGGCAAAATGAATTTAAAAATATACAGGGTGAAGTCATTCTTGCATTTTGGAGATGTTTCCAAAGTGAGAGGTGTCACAACTGTCCAAAAGAATTTCCATTTTTTTGCAACGTTGGAAATAAATAATAATTATTTAAAAAAGTATCGGACGAAAAATAGCAACTATTTTGGAAATAATTCACAGATATTTTAGACTATAAAGACATCCCCAATGAAAATGAAAATCCCTTCATTTAAATAACTAATAGTTATTAAATTTAACTGTTTAATTTTAGAAGAAGAAGAAAATCTTCTATAAAACTTAAAATTGAATAAATGAAAAAGCTGTAATTTAAAAATTTTATCCATCAAGGACTGCGCTTTTTACGATGAATCTAAAACAAATTATCGCCTTAATATTTCTGTGTTCTGTGTTCTTCTCACAGTAGAAGAAATGGAGGAATAATTTATTTACATTATTAATTCACCGGTGAGATAAGACTAGTAGTGTTTGGATGTGGGGAATTCGTGGAAGGATTAAAATAAACAATGAAGCGTTAAGAGTGTGTGCATTACGAGCCCTAAAGCCGTGATCACTAATAATAATAATTGTAAAGTTGTGTCATGTGCTGGGCCCATACGAAAGCAGATAAATTAACCGCTGTCCAAACTATGAATATACCACCTAAGGATTCCCTGCGCTTTGTTACCACCGCTTCCACTTGTTACGACCCGCCGGAGGTCCTCATAACTATTGTTCTTTACATTTCTGTTGACTCGACGCTTTTACGTATTAATTATTAATGTGTATATGTATTGGCCAAACAGAACCACTTTTTCCATCATACAAATATTTTTATCGTCACGGTACCTCCGTCGGTGTGGGTCGCTGCCTGCATGTTGCTTGTCTCATTCCCCCAACTTTTGGCACCCATCGCCGCACGCAAACCATTGGCTTTTTGGGAGTTGTGAAAAACGGGGTATTTTTACTCGTTGGCCAAAGCGAACGATTACGAGCGGTTCAGATAAGGCCCTCCTCGGCGTATACATATAGCGAGCGACGAAATCGACGTAAGGGAAGGACTTTTAAACATCCGAAGAAAAACCCAACGTGTTTTTATTATGCATTAAGTTAATGACGTCAGCGAACGTCATGCAACGCTTTAGATAAGCGTTTGACAGAGTTACAATTTATGTTGGTGCACAACAGGTAAAGATTCCACAGTTATGAGTGGCCCCGTAATATGCGCTTTTCGGCGTTGACCGTCAGGTATTGTATTACCTGCAATAAAGTTAAGTGCAAAATCATGCTCTCGAAATATACGGGCCCGGTGAAAACGGCTTCCGGTGGTGGCGGTTCGCTGCTGCTCGCTCATTCACATCCTATCTATGAGCGCCCGAATGATTTAGTACTCTGGTGAGAGGTGCATTCCGATGGCAGGGGGTGGCGCGCAGATAAAAGACAATGTTTAGCGCCCTAATCAACTACAATGGGTGGCTTGTCGGAAAGTATGTACGCACTATCTCTCTTGATGGTCCAAAGCGACCATAGCGCATGCATTGCTATTGTGCTGCGTGCCTTCAAGGTACACATATTGACATTGTCGTCGTGGTGGTGATGGTGGTGGTGGTGGTGTTTTGCTGTCAGGAATGCGCCAGTTGAGGATTCTTACCGGATTTTCGGAATGCCTCATTTTTATGACACGGCCAGCAACAACGAGTGCTCGCCTTCTTACAGATGATGCTTACTAGAGATAAAAGTGTGCCGAAACTCATACCTCATTAACATTTCTGCCCTCCCTGATGTTGGCCGAAAATGAAGAGAGCTACCAGCAGCAAGCAAGCATCAAGGAAAGCACCGAAACGCATTATACACGGCAGATTACACAGATTAATTGATGATAAAGTATCTGATGGAGTTGTATTACACTCGCATAGCGATTGTTATCGCCTAGTCGTTCAGGACTTTATCCTTCCTTGTACCGCCCTTCATGTTTACCAAATTCATTAAAGTCAACTTAAGTCGACGGAATGCTCATTTCGGGTAATTCCAGCACTAATTTTTCTAATTTGCTCGCGCGCGCAATCTTTTTCTTCTTTTTTTTTTTAGCTGATGCTCATCGTCCTTTATTTTGTTGCGCCTCTGGTTCGCCTTTCTTCGCTAGCGGTTTTGCCTCCAAGTCTTCGGTCCCAACGAATGTGTTTATTGATCCTTTTTTTTTTGGTTCTGTTGTTTGGGACGATCACTCCGCTTGTCAATGGGCCCATGATGACCTAATTATCGCATATAATTAGTATGTCTAATATGCCGCGTGAATAATGTATGCGTTTTTTTTACTACCCCCTTTGAGTTCTCATCTTTCCGCCATTGATAGGCTTCGGATGATAATGTTATAGGTACCCATTGAAAGTGGTCCTTTGATGCCAACCATTAATCAGTCATTTAATGCGTGTGTCGATATCGTGCTTTAATTATACGCTGAGCCAATTATGTGTTAATTAGACAATAACAATATTTCGGACAGCAAGCGCAATTCCGAGAACTGCATCCTCACACACACACACACTAATTTGAATAGTTAAATATATGATAATGTGCTTGAATTCGCTCTTTAGGTTGTCGTTTTTTGTGCTTTTAGTATTCGTGGGAAAATTTAAGTATAGGCTTGTGTTGCGCCTCGCTCTTCTCCACTCTTGACTTCTTCATCTCAGCGGTCGTGCACGGTCGTTTTGTTACTCTATAAAGGTATATTGTTTATACATTATAGGTCTTTTATTTAAGCTCGTTTTTATGTATGCGCCTTGCTTGCCCTATCTTTTTTCAAGTGTCATTAATGGTAAGCAACGGTCACTATTTTTCGAGAGTTCTTCTTATAATTGGCTTTATATGAAATGTTTCTCAATTATACTATTTTTTTTAATGGGTTTTACTTGATGTTTTCTATAGTAAGAAATAATTAGTCAAAGTTATTAATAAAATGCCTTTTAAGGTATATACTGTGTGGAATAAAGTTAAACTTTCGAATTTGCATTTAATTACGATTATATAAAAAACAATACCTAGCATTGAATTAGATATTATCTCAATCTGTTTGACATAAATTTTGAGTGGTAGTTTACATAATCCAAGTCTAGGATCTTCTAGAAAAGAAACAAATATAAATCTCTTGCGACTCTTACGCAACATTGAATAGGAAAATTGTGATCCTCGTTTGGAAATAGTAGAAAGTAAACCATGCGGGGGTGTGATGGATAAAATCCATAATTCATTGAGAGAGATATTGTCAAATCCATTTCGGGGTGCTTCTCAAACACGGCATTAAGAATGGGCAAAGTCGAAATGGTGGACAAAGAAGGAAAACCCTATACTTGGTTCGGGCGGAAGGAGTATGGAAGATGACTAAGAAGTGGAGTGGAGTGGAGGATAAAAGAAAAAGAAGATCTGGGGCATTGAGTAAAACAATAGTAGGTATTGTTGGTTTGTGGTTGTGGGCATAAAGCAAGCAACGAGCGAGTGCTGTATGGTGGATGGGACTAGGAGGGCCGAAGTAATGAAGACGAGTGATCATAATCGCTAGTTATGGCAGCATTATTGTTTATATGGGCATGGGAGCAGACACCGGGTCTGTGGGGTCGCATTCCAACCGAATCATATTTAAATGGGTGGAGCCACCCAGGTGTACCATGAGTTTGTTTTTCCTCTGTTTGTTAATGACGGTGTGATGAGTGTCTTAGCCGGCTCTTTGTTCCTCGTCGAACGGATGATAAGTAGGGGGATCGGGGGGGCTTCCTTCGAATTCCTAGCTGGTTATCGGACTTCAGGGTGGCCGGACCAGCGAGCCGGGCGGCCCACACTAATGGGGCCCTCTACAAATCAATCAGCCCTACTGCTGACACTCCGCGTACCTCCGTATCACCCGCTTTTTTTTTTCTCTCTTCTTACTTTACTTTGCCATTCGACTCTCCACCGAAACTCACTTAAACACACACATTTCGCTTTTCTTTCTTCGCCGTTCGTTATATGTGGGTATGCCCTATACGTTCGCATGCAACCTTTGTTTTTATATATTCGATATATGTGTAGCTGGGTATCGTCTTCGTTCATTCCGCGGCGAACGAATAGCGTGGCCAGCGGCAATTACAGCTAATCTCGTTAGTTCTTTCACCGAACCTTTAATTTCATATATTTTTTAAATGCCAAATTATTTTATTTCTAATTTGCGTGGAATTTGTATTCGGTTTCTTGCATTTCTATTTCTTCAGAGATAATTGCTTTATTAGTTTTGAGTAAAAAAGTAAAAGCTGAAGGAATGTGGGCAAAATGTTTCCGCCCGGGATCGAACCGGGGACCTTCCGCGTGTTAGGCGGATGTGATAACCACTACACCACGGAAACTTTGGTTTAAATGTAATTAGTGCACTTCATCGCAAATGATTTTCATTTTAAATTTAAAAAGTTATAAAAATTATTAATTTAATCATTACATATAATATAAATAAAGATAACAATAAATTTAAAAAAAGGATAAATTATCACTTAATTTGTTTATTATTCTATAATCTAAATATATTATTAGGGTCAATGGTGTTACTCTTTCTTATGATGCTTCCTTTTACGTTTTAGGGAAGTGTACTTTCATCACAATTTTTGATTTTAAATTTTATTAATTTAATTTTTAAATAAATGCTTAATTTTGTTAAAAGGTGCAGCCCAAAAATTCTACTGCGTTTCTATAATATTTAAAGAAGGTTATTACAAATAATATAATTTTCTAGTGTCCTGATTTAATTTTTCACCAATATTATTCTATTTCGCACTATAAAGTACCTCATTATATTAAATTGAAATAATAGATATTTTTAATATCAATGTTAGATTACTTAAAAGTGATGTAATTTCTTTTAACTTTCTGAGATGATTTTTTTTGGTACATGGTACTTGTAATCACAGCATCTTTTAGTATTAATTATTATGTAAGTTTTTATAATACTTTTATCAAAAATTTAGCAAAAGGATGTTTCCGCCCGGGATCGAACCGGGGACCTTCCGCGTGTTAGGCGGATGTGATAACCACTACACCACGGAAACCAGTTGCTTAGTTTAGTTTAACATAAGTCATGAGTCCCACGGTTACCTAATTCTGAAATTGTTTAATTTTTAATTTGAAAACATATAAAAAATTTAATCAGGAGTTAGTTTTCCATTTACATAATTTACAATAACGCAGTAAACTATTACTTTTTGCTTGATTGAGGAATTCGAAATTATCACTTTTTCCTTAACTGAAATGCGTTTCATTTAATTAGGTGTAACATACTATGAAAAACTGATTAATTTTTTATCAATTATTATTATTAATATTGATAAATAAATTAATTTGGCAAAATATCATTACTTTTGGCAATTAATTAAGTTTCCGTGGTGTAGCGGTTATCACATCCGCCTAACACGCGGAAGGTCCCCGGTTCGATCCCGGGCGGAAACATTTTTAACCTTTTTTGGCTTTACTTTTTGCATTTTTGTCATTGCTATTAAATGCAACATTAACAGAACTATCTAATTTAAATATGCTAACAAAATTGAACATTAATATTTTGTTAAAAGAAAGATTTTAATTAAACTTTTGTAATAGCTTTTTTAGTAGCTTATCAATTGTTTTAAAAACAAAATTTAGTTCTACTATTTTAAAAAGAAATAAAAATGAAAAAAAGAAAAAATTGTTTCCGCCCGGGTTCGAACCGGGGACCTTCCGCGTGTGAAGCGGACGTGATAACCACTACACTACGGAAACTTGTTGTAGATGCTTCCCATAAGCATGTATTCAAAGTCCAGTTAGACAGTATAACTATAACAAACCTTTTTCACTTCAATTACCACAAATTATTTTATTTTTATTTTAAATTTGTTTAAATGTTGGCAATACTTTGCTTACTTTTTTTATATATATTTTTTTTTTGTTGAAAAAAAAGGCATAATTGAACGGATATGTGTATAATAATAGTAATAAGTCGGGGGCAAATTAAAACGTATAGAATCACAAAGGGTGCAGCAGATCCACAGCCAATGGTCGAAATATTTGAAGTAGAAGAACTCACACGATCCGCCGAATGGTACTTTGAGAATGATGCAGTATAGAATTTCGGTGGGCCCGAGGCGCGGCTCTACTTTGTCTAGTGAATTCCAATCTATAGGTCGTAGTTGAGATAATTGCGGTGCATAAATATAGGTCGGTTATTCTTAATAGTAGTAGTGGCAGCAGAGTAGTAAGCAGCAGCAGCAGCAAAAAAGGAAAGAAAAAAGAGGGCAGAACGCGGGTGGCAGTATAACAACTACACGGACACATAAAAACCACATCATCGGAAAAATGCGCACCGCACCGGGAGGACCGTGACAGAGTGCCCGGCTCTTTGGTGCGGTGGTGAATTTCGACTTGTGCGGCTATGCATCCGGTGGAACCGTGTTATTACCGGGCCTCGTTAAAAATACCACTCTCCTAATTGGTCTCCTAAGTCTGACAGTTCCATTCGCGTTTGTTTTATTAGCCAAATCATCGTCCTTTACCGGGGCCGGGGCCACCACATAACCGATAACAAAGAGCGAGGACGCTCGCAAAGAGAAGAGGACGGAAAGGCCGCAGGACCTTTCAAATGTTCCGACACGATCGTTCTCAGAAAACGGAGAGGACCAAAGCGCACCATCAACAGACTTATAACTTTCTGTGTGTGTGCTGCTGCTGCTGGACTGGAGCTGAAGAAGTGAACCTACTCCGAAATTCAATATATATCACCTTGTTGTACTTTACAAGTTTTCGACAACTCTTTGCTTGCTTGCTTGCTTGCTTGCTTGCTGGCCATAGAGAGATCAGAGACCGCCTCACAAGATGCTGCTCCCCTTCGAATACCGATTCCATTTAGTCTTATCTATCGAGGGGCCCGATACACAATTTCCGATAAAACGTTTATATATGCTGTGTATATTCTTCACAATATACACATCAGGTATGGTGATTATGGTCGAGTAAAGCGAGACCCAAATTCCATTACTACACTCGAAACAAATAACTCGACACATCTTCCGTGGTACCGTCATCATCGCATCGCATCGTTTAAAATCACTCTGTTCGTCCTGCTCTGTTGCTCGGCCCCGTCGCAGCGCAGTAATCGCGCCAACGATGATTGCTAAGTGAAACCGAGGATAACGATAACAACCTCCCGGTGAAGGTGCAAAAAACCAAAGACCAATCTTGTTCAATTTCGTCGTCGCATTTATGCTGCTAAAAGGCATTGGTTGCAAATAGCGCATTTTAAGCCAATATAAACCATCTTCTTCTTCTTTAGGATCAAGAAGTATATGGTACCTATACTACATATATAAAATAAACCATCGCGCCATCCTCCAGCGTCCAGCATCACGACTTATTTATTTACTTTTCCAATCAACAACACTTCACTCGTAATTCCAAGTATAAAATTATAGAGTAAAAACTATAATTACGTATTGAAGTACCGACGAGTGCCTTATTCATCATCATGCATTCAATTTTTTCTTATTGTTTCAGATGGTGTTCCTTCGAGCGCAGACTTCTGGTGAGTACTTGCATTGCACTATCTATACAGTATAGTATACCTACAGCAGATGAATAAGACATTTTCCATTTAAAAATGATCGTTTTCAACGTAGTTACTATACACAATACAACTTGGAAATTGTTGCTTTACAATTAATCTCTCGTAAATCATTTCGGGAATTTTGTTCTGGTATATTTGTGAAGTGTTAAAAGAAATTAAAAAATATAGATACAGATGCGAAGAAATGGTTGGATTTAGGTAGACAAGCAGAACATTGAAAATTTCACACCCACTTTGCGCGGCCCATATAAATGTGACATTTATCGGGATTTTAATAATAATAAATAATTGACGATGATGACAACTATTTACTGAACGGACATAACAACAAACACACATATATAAATAGTGTACATCATCAAAGAGGTACCTATCTAAATGTATATGAAGCGGGCGGCGGTAAAAAATATAAAGAGACGCGGCCTGACATCTCACTTTTGGTCCAGCACTCGGCATCGGGAGCGTAATAATGATTGATGTGCGTAGTTAAAAGACATTTTTCAGGTATATAAAACGTAATTTGGTCCTTTTTATGGCAATATAAATAAGCAGCTACGATCGCAGCATATAATTTTTAAACCGCATTTTTCCCTCTCAATGATATTAAAAAGTCCTAAGTAATAATGATAGTTACTTTTCAGTTGGTTAGAGAGATTTAATAGCGTTCTTTATTATTGTGTGCTGCTCTCGGAATCATTTTTTTCTTCTTCTTCTTCTTCTTAGTCTTCAGTTGTGTTGCTCTTTCGACTCCTCCTCGTTCCTTTATGTCTTTTGCTCTTCGTTTTTCATTGTGTGTGTATGTAAGTTTCATATAGATAGAGACCGTTGGAACTGTGTGTGTTGTGTTGTGTGGAAACCATCAGGCGAAGAGTTGTCGAGGTGAGCGAGAGAGCACTTGGCATCCCGCCGCATGCATTTTCATCGGGCGAATTATGCTATAAGCATTCCCGATTCTGTAATTATTGTTATATTGCGGGCCTCCGCATGTGGAAGTGGTCATTACTGCCGATCTCCTTCTACTTTCGTACAGCCATTCTCGGCCAGAACGACCGAAATATTAATACCAATGAGAAATGTGCAAAAATTTTGATCGCTCTATTATTACCTAATTACATTCATTATTTTTCATCGCGATATATAGGTATTTAATGTGGACCCGACTCGAAAAAATATATTCCCTTGCAAAAAGCAAACCACCAGACTTAGTACTCGCTTTTTAATTTTTTATTTTCAAATGTTGTTGTTACCAATTGAAATCTCTTTCTTTTATTTAAATATTACATAGCAATTGGTTTTTAAGCTAATAAAAACGGTCTTAAGGCCGCTATTTTTTTAAGGATTTTTTTTTTTATAAAAAAAAAAGTTCTATAAGTGGTCATAATGGCTGGCGAGTGGTGCCAATTGAAGCCACTTATGACAATATGTATTTAAAAAAATTCTTATTTTTATAGTCAGAATTATTCTTAGAATCGATAAAGTGGATAGGTACCATTTAAAAATTAAAAGTTTGAGCCATTTCCGCTTAAAGCGGAAGTGACGCAAAATTGAAAATTCTGTAAGTCAATTGAAAATGTCTTATACAGTGTGTATAAATTTATTTAAAAAAATGTTTATAAATAAATAAATAAAAGGTTAAACTTTTTATAATTTGAAATGAAAATTTTATGTGGAAATGTTTTATTTGAAAATTAAAAATAAGTAATAATGTCTCTTTCTGTGCTTTATTTGGATTTAGAATTACTAATATGAACTAACTTTCTAACAATACAAAATATTTCAGATTTTGCTGTTAGCCACTTAGGACAAAATTTAGAATTAACGAAATTCTTGATTTTATATTCACAATTGTTCGTAGAATCCAAAAAGTAAAAAGAGGCATAGGTAGCTTTTAAAAATCACACTTAGAGTCATTTCCGGATATAGCGGAAGTAATCCAAAATTTATTTATTTATTCAATCAATTTTTCTAAAAATACTTTAGGCTAATAAAAAAATTGAGGCGATTAATTTCTCACGTTATTTTATGAGGAATTTTATAAGAAAAATAAACTTTTTGTAACTTTAATGTGGTTAAATTTCTGTGAAAAAAAATTCGCTTGGAAATTAAAAAATGAAAGAATAATTATCTAAATAAAAGTCCTTTATTGCTTCTGATTTATATTCTGAAAGCACTTATAATTTATTACAAAAATTTAAAAAAGTAATCGAAAAAAAATCATCTATCGTAACAACTAATTCACTTCAAAGTTCAAAAAGATATAAAAAGTTTCGTCTTCTAACCGAGCGTTAAAATCACCGCAGAAGGCAGTATTTTCCTCAAGTGGCTGATAAGTGTAATAAAAGTATACTAAAAATGCTATGCAAAAATGCCAGTCAATAAGTCCCCGACTGAAAAAAAAAAGATAAATAAGTTAAAGGTACTGCTGCATTTATGTTACGATTGGTCCAATATAATAAATTCACCGAAGTCGATATGTCTGGTTAACTTCGGTAAGACCTTAATGATATACCCGAGACCTAGTTACTTAAAATAAAGTGCCGAAGCCTCGATGTCTACTTAGAGTTTCATTCAATTTTATGACGGCGTACTTAAATCTATCTATATTTACTTACTTGCATCTAGGCCGCACTTTATAAAACTGTAAGTCACTGTTTTTAAAGGATATTCGTTTTGGATTATTTTATTTAATATTATTTTTCTGTTTAATTTAATATTTCTTCTACAATAATTAAACATTGTCGATTTTTTGTTTCTTTAATAAACATTGTTTTTAGATTAATTTGTTATAAAAATTGGTTTAAACTGGTATGGATATACTATTGACTGTAGGCTAAACTCTAAAGGATGAAAAATCTTTTAACCTTTTCAAATGATAAATATTCAGCTGCTCTCATAAAATTAGAATTAATAGCTGATAGTCTGGAAAATAAATTAATTTCCTATATTTAACATAATTAATTATTTTAGCGATTAATTATTGTTTATTAGCTTTTTTTTTCACTTACGCGCACCGTTTTGAAAACTCATCAAGGTGTGACACAATTACGTCAAACTTTTTACTTAACTACTGGCTCCTGCTCCTTATTTCTGATGCTGTACGCCGTATCGCTAAACTGTAGGAAAAAAAAACGACAACGATGAAAATAATGAGAGAGAATTTCATTTTATGCAAATCGATTTACATACGTAAAGAGTATGGCTGTGTGCGGTTTTAGAAAAACAGGTTTTAGAAAAATGTGAAGGTGACAACAAAACAAAATGATTCGTAATAATTATAATTTTTAATAACGTAGATGTAATGTCGTATAATAAAATATAATATATACAAATATATAAAATTTGTATATTACTTCTAGAAGAGCGTTTTCTGCGTTATGTGTGTGTTCTTTCAAGTTCTTTCTTTTCAGTTTACAATATAAATTGTATAAGAATTTTCTCGATATCTCGTATATACAGTCTGTACAATATTTTTCATCATCCTTAGAGTTTAATTATATGAAATGCGATATAAATTACAGAGACTACAACTAAAGTCACTTTTAAATAATATTATTATTATTCATTTATAGTGTATAGTTATTTACAGAGCACGAAATCCGCGGGCACTTCCTCTTTGTACAATATTTTACAAGTTCCTTCGATAAATTGTGGAAACAGAAGGCACAAATTGTGAGAAGGAAGGGTTGGGGAGGCGGTGTAAAGGGGTTGGTTGACCGAAAATAAAATACTTTTCAGTTACAATCAGACACGGCATAATTTAGGTTTTAAATATATTATTATATGTATAGGTATAGACAATAAAAATAAATATCCTTAAACAGGTACTAATATATTACATATTACATGACTCGTGAGTGCCTTTGAAAGAAGCACTTTCTGTTTTATCTTATGTACAACTTTATGTAACGTATTTATTTTTTAAAATACTAATCAAAAACTTTCACACGTGTAATTTCGTGCAGGCTGATTTTGTTGCTGTCCAATATCACCTTTTCGTCACGTGATTAAGAGATTTTCAATCAAAGTAGTAAAAGTAGGTGAAAATGGGCCGTAAATCTAGAATTTCTTTACCGACGAGTTTCGCATAACAATAATTTATACAATTAGAATCACAGACAAAATATTTTCGGACCAAGTGTATCGACCATTCAGTTGTTTTCTTTTTTTTTTTCTTTCTTTCTTTCTTTTTCTGTTCGTTTTAGAAGAATTATATTTATGGCTATAGTCTCAACACCGTCGCCGTTGCAACAACAAAATTTCAATAAATTAATTGCGTCACACAAAGCACAAGTAGTTTATTGTTAAATAAAATAATCTCGTGAGCATACCTAATTCAGTAATAATAATTATTATTTATTAAAAAAGAAAAAAGAAAAGGGAAAATAAATGACATTTATCATGTTTGAAATTTTTGTTCGTTTTCTTTTTCTTTTCTTTTTTTTTTACACTGGGACACTAAAAAATACTCGTTTGATAAATAATACCTTTTGGGCAATCGAATCGTTTTCATCGTTCTTTGATCGTCGTTATGTAGTTTAGTTATACATATCGTATAGTTAACTAGGAAACTAGCCTCAGCAGTCGGGGATCACAGACACGCAAATTTACAAGAATTCACACTACCGGCACCCGCAGCCGATCACCGCCATCTCCTTATAGTTCTTCAGCACCACTTTGTTCTCCTCGTCCAAATAGAGCATCGAGATGCTGTTTAGTTGCGTCGGCACGCAGCACGGCTTCGGCACTTTGGTCGGACTCACCGAGTTGACCAGCGTCTGGACGATCGCGTGGTTCGTCGTATTGAGATGCTCCGGCAGCGGGAAATTGCACTCGCCGTGGCAATAGTAGGCGTCGTAGCCCGGCGGCGCGACGATCCAATTGCTCCAGCCCACCTCGGCGAAGTCCACGTACATCGTGTGCCGCTTGCAGTTCTCCCGCAGATCCTTTTTGCCCTTGCGTCGTTTGGCGGACGCGCGTCTGGCCCGTTTCGCGGCCAACTCCTCGCCGACGGCCTGCTTGTGCTTGCCGTCGTCCGTATAGGTGAACAGCAGCGGCTGCCTGCTCGCCCAACTTCTCTCGTCCTCCTGTGCGTCGCGACGGAGCCGCACATGTCTATGCACTTCACTTCGGTCCCGCTTCTTATTCACCACACTCACTAGGATTCCGTGATTGGTCTTAGGGTCCTGCAGCCACCGGTCGACGGCCGGCAGCACGTCCAAACTGAGCGTACGATTCCGTCGCACGTCCACCAGTTTCGAGTCTATTATGCGCGTTATGGGCTGCCGTTTGCCCTTAATGCCCGGTTTCACTATATCACTGACCAGCACGTGCTGGAAGTAGTCTGTTTCGTCGACACCGGTGCCGTCGGCCAGCGCGTCCACCACTTGGCGATTCAGCGTCAGTTCGGCCGCCTTCAAGCGCTCTCCTTTGGGTATGCTGCTGATGTCGAACTTTAGTCTGAAGCGATGGTGCTCTGTGAACTTGGAGTCTACGGGGCTTTCTGTAAACAGACAAGGAATTTGCTTATTGATAGCGCTTCAATGGTGGCCAATAATGCAGAATAACAACGGACAATGGATATGTAGGACGTGCTGCTGCTAAATACTTGATACTTGGTTTCAACATACCGCGCGCAATCTATAAATAAAATAATCACTGTAATTACATCTCTCCGCACACATACACTGAGGCTAGACAAGTCTTTTTTTAAGGACAACGCGCGTGAAACCAGAAACAACTTGCATGCAGAAAAATCCGCGCGCGATATTTTTGCTTTCGCTGTGCGGTGCAATGTAATGCGCGATTTTCGTTAGGGTTCTTCTTCCTTCGATTTTATATATACGAGTAGATACTGTATCGAATTACAATTTTATAATTGTTTAAAAAAGCGATGACAAATCTGCAAAAATATTGCCGGTCATGTTACATTTAAATACTTCCAGTTAGCAGTAATGACGGTGCCGGACTCTTCCAGGAAGAACAGATAATATGCGCTATTGCAACTAATTACGGTTAATAAGCCCCCAGAGTGCCTTTTCATATTTTATCTTTCCATCTCCTTTACAACGCGATTATTATTCACTTGTGCTTTCGAGTATCGGTACAGATTACGTGGCGGGTGACCATTGTGGGGGGCTGTTTTTTCCCCTTACAACGCAGAAACAAAACTACCTGTCGTTACGGGTACACCATTCGAAGGATGATGGCAGCCCGTTTTTGCTACATGTCCATCGTCAACGACGCCTTATACACTCTTAGTAGAACGGATAGGGATGCTTTTTTATTTAGAATGATATACGCACCTATATGTGTAAAACTCCTGACTGTATTGGCGCTCTGCGTCCTTAATCCAGGTCTAAGGAGCGACGCCGTATCCAGCTTGCGACCCGTTTGTCTGTGGTACATTTCGAGCATGGCTTGCGGAATGACCACTTTGCGTCTGTCGATTTTCGTGTGCGGCTTCTGGAAGCCGAAGAGCGACATCAGGTTGTCCTCGACGCCCTGGGGTACTGACGACGCCGCCGCTAGCGCCACGCAGAAGTCAAACAGGAGGAGCGCGAGTGTGCAAGTAAGACGCATCGTTGCAGGCCTGCAATGAAGTAGTGTTACATCAGCGATGCGATAAATGGCGAATCTATTAACTTAAGAGGTACGAATGTGATAATAAAAGAGTATAGTTCGTGCAGCGGTTGTTGTTGTTGTTGTTGCTGTTGAACTGCTGCAGGAATCAGCTTTCTCTACAAGAAAGGTGAACAGGTTCACAATCATGACCTCTTCATTGCTGCACACCTAATGTACACACAGTCACACATTATCGACGATTACCGTGCGCGCGAAGCACCGAAATATTTTATTGAATCTGCCGTACCCAGAGGTAGGCGGTAGGTACGTGATCGGATGCGAATGCGATTCATTAATCGGATGCTGGATCGGCTCGACGATGCGAATTCGAAACACGCACGTCGCGAAATATTTAGCGTTAGCCACGTTTTAAGGAAAAACGTCCTGATGTTGAGGCCGACCAAGAGTGCGGAGACGACGGCGACGATGATGATGATCGAGTCGCGCCGCGCTGTCTACTTAAGTATGTGTGGCGTATGAAGCGCGAGAGGCAACAGACTTTCATTTCTGAAAACTGGAATTTCGCAAAGGAATTATTACACACTCGCGAACGCGCTTAACAAAAAAATTCATTATCTTGCAAGCACCTTGCCTGTTGCTTTTTCTTGCACAATCCGACTCTTGGTGAATCTTGGTTCACATACATAACGTATCAGCAGCAGTTAGATGCGTTTCGTCTTCGTTTCGTCCTAATGGCTATGCGGTATGCAGGAAATCTGCGGAAACTCTTTTCGAACTTACCTAGGGGATGCTTCTAAGGGGTAGACGGAAAGTCTCTCGCTCAGAATCTAAAGCGTCGATATATCCACGTTAAGATCGAGTGGCACATTTCCACCACCGTTTGTTGGTTCTCTTAAAAGTCCTCAGCAATTTGCATTTAGTACTACACAGAACAATTCACCGGAGCTCTAAAACTGCATATTAGCATCAAGTCTAACTGAAGACTACAACTACTACTATAAGGAGCTAAAGTGAAGATCCCAGTCCCATTTACCTGGCTGAGGTGTGGGGTCTTGTCCAACCAATGGGAGTACGGAACTTTGTAGACGCACGTGCGGCAAGATGGACTATAACAATGTCAGAATTATTTCTCTTTGTGGATGTGCTGCCAGTGTGTTGTTTGCGTGTGTGTGTGTGTGTGTGAGTGTTTCTAAATGTATATTGTTAGTCCTATTATACTTCTCAAGTGGCTTTTTACAAGATTTCACCACAATTGAAAGCGCTTTGCCTTTTTGATACTCATTGTTATTATAATGACTCCCAAGTCTTCACCTTAACTTCTTATTGATAAATGGTTTCATCTACTGCGCGTGTTTTTTTGTATTATAGTTTATTTGTTTTTTGAATCCTTCCGATTATTTTTTTTTTTATTTCGTTATTTAATTTGCAGCGGTGTCGACTGATCAAAAAACTGTTTACGCCTTTTTCAGGTGAAACTTTCTAGAATAAGTAATGTGTTTTCGCGGAAAAGCGTTGCGGAAAAACAATGATCGGCGAAATTGTGTAAATATTTTGATGAATCAATGAAATCAGCAGTCATGAACGCTAATTTTAGATTCGTATTTACATTTGGAGTTTGTTGGTACAGGGAATTTAAAAAATCACCATTAAATAATTTAATCATATTAAATAATTTCTTCTGACTTCTTTAGAGACTTTTAAAGGCGTATCTAATGAAGAAAACTCGCCGAATTTGAAGTTTCCTAACAGAATTTTAAATTCTAAAAACTGTAGTACACATATTAAGATCGTTCTTTTTTATGTACTAATAATGCATTTGAAGGTCTTTCTATTTATAGAAAAATTAAACAATTACTGGAATAAAAAAGAATTTTGCGGTTTCATGTGTGCTACTAACTGCAGCAATATTAATTTCAAATATTATAATGTTACAAGTGGTTCGTAAAATTATGCAAAACTTGTTATGCGATTAAAAGTTATTACTTATTACATATTATGCAAATTTTTTAGTGTTATTCTCCGTTAATTAGAACCTTAAAATGCTTTGTTATGTCAAGCTTTTGCAACTGTCTATTATTATTTTTTAGTAGAAAAACAAATTACAAAATGATCAAGTTTTACTAAAAAATAATTGAGAAAAACCCTGTATAACATAAATTTAGGACATGAAGAAAATCTGTTGAAAATCACAATCGCGAATCGAGTAAACAGTTTTGCTTGTTTTTCCGATGGAAAACTGCGCAACATTTCGGAGCTTTGATTATATAAAATGAGAAAAAAATAGTGTTTTCCACTGTAAATAACATTTTAACTATTCAAACTTTTAAAAGGGAAAAATATGTAAAAAATAAAATCTTCCCGAAAGCTTTAAGTTTCAACCCTTAAGCCAGTACCGGAAAAGAACTAAATTTTAAAAATAAATAATGATTTTTCATGCAAAAAAAAACGGAAACAATGCTACAAGTTGACGAGCTTTTAATACTGTATCTCTGTGTGTGCATAGTGGTTGAAAATAAAGGTAATAAATAAGAAAGGAGTTGGAAACGATGACGACGATAAATCGAAAACAAACTAATGATGATCTTATAAAACAATAGAGCGGCAACATTGAAGAGGTAACCTGATATTTCAATTAATTTTAAAATAACAGCTTTTGATTTATCGCCTTTGCGCTCTCTCAATGTGCATGGGTACCTTAATGTGAATGCTTAATTAGTTTTGGGATCTCTCTGCGAGAGAGCTGCCCAGCCAGCCAGCTTGCTCGGGCCCGTGTGAGCGAGAGCAGCGAGGGAGCACCGAGCTACGGCTACAGCAGCAGCATCAGCAGCAGTGCAGCATCCAAGAGATTAACTTTTCGATTCGAGTATTGTTTAGAAAGAGGCTGGTGCCCAAGCGTCTATCTCGGACGCCGTGTATAGTGTGTGTGTGTGGTGTGTGTATGCAATGTAACGAAACAACAGGTGCTCCTTCGATGTGTTGGTATTGTTGATCGCATCATCATCAGCGGCAGCAGCTACGGCAGCAGCAGCATCATAATCATCGTTTCAAGATCTGGTTGTAAATATTAGTAGTGTGTGCGCTCTTCAATGCCACGGGGTTAAGGTTTATTTATATAAGAGCGACGTGTACATAGTACATAGCTCTCTCTCTCTATGTATGTAATGTATTTATTGCTTTTTTATCTTGCATAAATTACTCCGCACTATAGATCGCGCGGTAATTACAATAATAAATTTCCACTCGTGACTTTTTGGTCGCTCCGATGCTCTCGCTGATGTAGCGCGCCTAGTGTTTCGCTGAGTGTCCGCAGAAGAAGAGTGTTGTTGGCCGGCCGGGCTCTTTCGCCGGGCTCGCGTATCGATTGCGCGCTTCAACAAATCATTCTTTTTCTAAGCATATCACAGCGAACGAGAATTGACCACCCAAGCAGCCATTATAAAACAATGGCCACCGAAAAACGTCAAAAATAAAAACAGAAAAGTGAAGAAAGAAAAAAGAAAACATATCTACACATATTTTTAGACGTTTGTGTATGTACTTTTGAAGAAGTTTTGCATTGTTCAACAATGATCGTTGTGAAAACCTTTCATTTACTCAATTTCATTTAATATGCATTTTCAATTAAATTACTGGATAATATGAAAAAATGATTGAACTTACATTTTGCGGACTTTTAATTATTGTTTTTTATTGGTCTCTTGTTTGGTGAATATTTAGTATTCATTATTCTGTAGCTTATTGATTGATAGATTGATTTATTTTGTACCTTTTTTTCCTACTGAAAAGGATTATTGAAAGGTTTCGGAATTAAAACTTTAAAACTGCAAGATATTTCTTAATAATCTTAAAATTAAATTAATGTTATTTTTATTTCGTCTAAAACTAATAATTGAAAAATTTGTATTATTTTACAAAATTATGCATCAATGTTTGGTTTAGTCTGATATTACTAACATTTTTTCAGTTGAATTTCGATCTTTTTTAATTTTAAGACATAACAATGGTTTGATGAAGAAATTGAAAATATATTTATAAAATAAGAAATTTCTGCTTTGTGTGTGTATTTTTTTAAAAATAATTATGAATTATGTATTGTAAAAAAATATTTTCATTTTATTTTTATCGATTATTAATTTATTGAATGTACAAAATTTAAAAAATAATAATTTATTATTCTGATTGACCAATGTATTTAATAAAATGTTAAATGTTTTCGTACTTAGGAATAAAAATTGGTAAAGGCTCTTCTACTTTTTGGTTAAATTACTGAGTCTTTTAGCTATATTATATACGTTGAAAATATAATTAAGTCTTTTAGCTATTCCTTGAAAATTCAATTAAAATTTCCCAATAGAATTGATAAAAAAAAAAAACAATGCTTGAGCAATCTAATTAACTATATTTTTGTTTAATTTATGGAAACAATTAATTAACAGTTTCAATTACTCAGATAATCTTTTTAGAAAATAGTATTTTTTAATTGATTTTATTCTGATTCACTGATCTTGAACATTTATCCCTGGGACCAGTAATTGGATAGCAACCCTTCAACTTTTTGGTTTGGGCAGAAATATATTTAGCTATTTTATTGTATGAAAAATTCATTATTTTAAATTCTTTCAATGGAATTAATAAAAAAAACAGTCTTTGAATTTTCACAATCTAATTAATTATATTTCCGATAAATATGAAGAAACATAAAATTATCATTTTTTCATTTTTTAAGTAAACAGTTTTTTTTATATAATAATTTGTTCTCATTGAGTAATCAAATTTTTATGACTGGTAATTGGAAAACAACCCTTTTTTTCCTAGTTCATCCTTTAAAAAACGGTTTAATTGAAAAAAAATCAGGGCAATTAAAAAAATAATTACTATAATTTTATTAAATTTAATTTTCGATTAATTTGTAGAAAGTTATTCTTACTTAACACAAATTTAATTTAAAAAATGCTTTTGTTAATATATAAATAAAATTGCAAAAGTAAAAATTAATTAATGACCGCCAGTTTGTACTTTAATTGATGATTTGTTTGACAAACTTTCCATTAAAAAAATTGTTCGAAATCAATGAGGCGAAGAATATAGATTTTCGAGTTGTGTGCTTTGCTTGTGTGTGTAATTAAGCAATGACAATATACATATCTATATATCGTTAAGATCCTGTATGAGAGAAGTCCGAGCACATTTAACCCAGCGGGACATTTTTATCTTTTTTATGTTCCCCTTGTCCCATTGCTCATGTCTTCTTTCTCAAGCATTTCTTTTCTGTGCCTCCTCCACCAGTATCATTATTATTATCATTGTTATTATTAATATAATTCGAAGAAGAAACATATAAAGATATAGCAGGCAGCGATCCTCTTCTGCTGCTGCCTCTCTACTTCTTCTTCTTCTTCTTCGTCTTCTTCTTTTCGATCATCTTTATACCAGTTGTCCATATCTGCGCTATGGGCACTGGTGGCGTGTGTATGTAATCCGAGAAGAGCTACTGCCATATGAAATATGGTCACGATAAATATTCCATCGATATAAAGATCGTAACGATCGATTCGCTCTCTATAGAAACGTTAAATTAATTAATATTTTTATCGCGAAAGAATGCTGCTGCAGCGCTGCTGCGGCACACCAAAAAAATAAAAACGAAAAAAATAAATCCGAAAAAAAAAGTCGAGCACTTCGCAATAGGAACATTGACATTATCACGCAACTATATCTCGGAGACGTTAATTACGCCACG
The DNA here is from genome assembly GCA_030556065.1 of Holobus sp. GC000080. Lineage (NCBI taxonomy): Eukaryota > Metazoa > Arthropoda > Insecta > Coleoptera > Staphylinidae > Holobus > Holobus sp. GC000080. The sequence continues at coordinate 55,886 of JASKGO010000615.1, forward strand.
GAATCTCATACTTAATTAGAAAAGCAGCGAAAAAAGAGAGATACAATTAAAGCTTAAGAAATTTTATCGTGTGTAACTTAGTGCGCTCGCACTGTATTTATTGGATATGTTTGTACGTTGTGTGATGGTATAAAGTGCGCTGCAGATAACAAGAAAAGGGTTTTTAATCGGCCTCACTTCTCTCCTACTATATACAATTCTTTGCGCGCTCCAGATTAAAACGACCACCACATTTACGATATAAACGGCGCTCTGTACGGCCTTAATTAACCTCTTCAAGGGCCTCTTAATTTCGTCACTTGCAGCACTTGTGCCTTTCACTTATTACAGCTTATTCGTATAATCGTATAGTCAGTGTATATTAATTTCTTTCTCTTTCTCGCTGTTACTTATACAATTATTAGTTTTTGCGTTTCCTCCGAATCGCGAACCTTCTAATTCAAGGCCTGATTATACGTATAGTACTGTGTTTTACTTTTTTATTAATTGACCTGACCATTGAGATATTAGGTACAATGTTATAATAAATTATGAATAATTATACACTGCTTGTGATTAATTACAATAATTTACTTGGCTGGATAGAAAAATTGCATTTTTAATTGCAACTTCAATTTTGTTATTTAATCCCAGGGAAGTGCATATCTACAAAAACAAATTAAATTTAAATTTTATATACAGGGGAAAGTCTATTTTTCATTACTTTAAATATTTAAGTAATATCTTCTTTAATATGCAATTTTTTTTTTATAAAAAAAAATAAATAAAAAAAATATTTATCAGTTTATGAGATAATTATTGAATGACATAAATTTCAAATTTATATCACCGGAAATGACCCCAAACTTTTGATTTTTTAATGGAGATCCTTAGTTATTGTAATTATTCTTTATTCCTAAGGCTTCTTTTTACTAAATCTTTTACTAAAAAATAACATGTTTTCCGTTTAAAACTATTTTTTGGGTAAAAAAATCGTAAAAATGGTTTTCGAAGGCAATGAATTGACGTAAATTGATTAGAATCATCAAAGGATTCTAAGGTAATGTCAAGAAATCATAAAATTATAATAAATGAAGCTGTAAAAAATATGCAAATATGCAAAATTTCCAAAGAGAAAGAGAGAGAGAGAGAGAGAGAGAGAGGGAGGGAGAGAGAAAAAAACGAAGTAAAAAACCCCTTAAGTAGTCAGCCCCCATTAGATTCTTTATCCTCCATGGAGGCTCTTGACTCCGAACAGTCTCACGGGTTCAGAAACACACGCACGCACACACAGAGGCATATTTATACACATGAGTAGTGTCTTAAGAAGTATACATATACGCAGATGCATGCATCGGAGGCTGCAACGGGCACTCGAAGAAGAGAACGAAGAGAGACTCATACCTATAGATATACCGATATTATTCACATACACATACAGGTGACCTGCGAGTGCACATCTGTTCACCTGTGCAAATGCCTCTCCTGATGCGATACCCATCGAACACAAGCAGAGAGATTCCACGGAGCGATTATAAATTCACAAAGAGAGACAATAAACGCAGCGTTTTCTTAATGAGCTCGAATCTTTTAAGTGAGAGCGCTCTTGATAAGCCTCTATATTCTTCTTCTTATAAACAAGTAAAGCGAGTAAGCGATTCGGATTATCCATCGGATGTACAGTGTGTGTATGTAATTACGTACAATACGTATATAGTTGCGGTTGTTGGGGGGCTTTTAATGTGGGTGGAAAGTGGGAAATGCAGCAGCGGGTGATTTGTCAACGTGCTAGACAGCATGACGCTCCGTCTTAGGCAGGAAATTGTAAATTATTTGCGAGCGCATCTATAGTAGGAAATACCATGGAAATAATGTTGTCGGCTATTATTTCGCAGCAGGACACGTCCAATCACTTCTTCTTCGCATTGCTGCAATTTTGGGAAATTCCAAACTAGTTTCCTGCTTACTTACACCATTACACACTGTTTAAGAACAATTTGGCAGCTTTTGTTTGCGTGACGTTTCCTCTTAGGTGCGCTTTTAAGAGGAACTCTTATTGGCTTGTTAAGTTTTAAAGTGAAAAATATAGTAATTAGTAATTATGGTTGGAAAATTAGTGTGTAATGTGTCCTTTTTCCCGGTTTTTGATTTGAATTATTGAAATAATTTGAAAATACAGGGGAGTTTTATTATGTGCTCTATTTAAAAATGAAATGATTTTGCAGTTAGATCGAAAATAAAAAATTAAAATGGCGTTTTTTCAATTAATAATTTTGATAACTTTTCATGTTTCAAAATTTAGGAAATTATATGATAAAAATGCTGCAGAATGTAAAAAGCAAAAGTTCATTTACAGTTAGACCGGAAGTAATAAAATAAGTACCGATTTTTCTAGGAAAAATAAGCTGCTAAATTGCTAATTATAGTAGGAAAATTAGTGCGTAATGTGTCTTTTTTTTTCTCGGTTTTCTCGGATTGACTCAAATAATTTACCAAATTTAAAAATACAGGGGAATTATAAAAAATGCTCCATTACAAATCGAAAAGTTCGATTGCTTTATAGTTAAATAGAAAGTAATTTAAATTGGCTGCGGTGTACTGATGATCAAAACTTTAAAAAAGGTAAAAAGTGACAGTTAAATAGTGTCTTTTTTCAGTTACTAATTTGTATAATTTTAAGTATCAAAATTTAGCGTAATTACAAAAAAATCCTGGGCTTAAAAGTATAAGAATTTCATTTACATTTAGGCAGAAATTATTGAAAAATACCGATCAATGGATGATGTTGTAAACAGAAACAAAAAAGGTTTTAAATTGTTTTATTTTTTAGTTTTAATTTTCTTTTCCAAATAGAGAATACTGGCTTATTATAAGAAATGTGCGATTAAAGTGGAAAAGATTTTCAATTGCGATTAAACTGAAACTAAAGTAAAATGCTCATTTGCTATTAAATTTGAAAAAAAAATTTTTTTTTGGCAGTTTTAATTTGAATTATTTATTAAATTTGAAATTACCCGATTATCATAAGAAAAGCTCGATTAAAAAGAAAAAGGTTTTCATTTACAGTTAAACCGGAAGTAATATAAAATTACAATTTGTTAATAGCTCAATTTCTTTTTTAAATAGCTGCTAAATCTTTCTTCTAGTTCCATAAAAAAATTAATGAAATCATAACTGTCACAAATACCACAGGAAAAAATATTCGAAGAATTTAGGATAACAGAGTTAAATAAAAGAATATGTAAGAAATAAAAATGAATATAATGAGAAATGGATGGTTTTCGACGAAGATACTTTTGGGGACTAATCAACTGACGTTCTCGAAGACTTTTTTGATGCTTAAAGAGTTTTTCGATTGTTTACCTGTTGCGACAAGTAAGTGAACACGCACGCGCACACACACACACACACACAACATACAGAGGCATGCACACATTATATGACAAACAAATAATGCTTGTAATGATTTTTAATTATTAACTTGGTGCAAAGTAACTGTTGTTTACTCTTTTCGAAACACTCGACTCGTGTATCCTCACTCTTTACCACTTATTTTATTTTATTTTATTATTTATTTTACATTCCACACACGCATCGCGTCTGATGTGCGTTTCTCATTTTTCGTGAGCCCGCCGCTTTTATTGGCGCGATGCGAGAAATGCGGAAATAAAATGCCGATCGACCTAAAACTGATTAAATTAATCGTTCCGCGCGGAGACCGCATTTCCAATAATTGTTATTACTTATTAGCATTTGTGTAATAAATGTGCGCTCACAGTTTTTTCCTCTCTTCGCTTAATAATTATAATATAATTATCGCTATTAACAATAAACAACAACAACAGCACTGACAAATAGGAATTCTGTTTAGATTTGCGCACGGCATCTCTTTTACTGATTCATTTGCTCTCTGCTATTTAGATTTTACCACACAGGATGTTGCGGAAATTATAATAATCAACAAAACTTACTTTTTAGTGTAATTTGCTACTGAGGTGTTTTAAAAATTGATTTAATTATTCAATTTTTTTATAATAATGACGTATATTAAGTGCTAATATTGTTTTAATGAATTAAAATTTTGTTTCGTGACGCATTGTGTGCGTGGAGATCAATAGATTTTTTTGTCAATTAAAAATGTTGTTATAAGCGCCGAGGCAAATCGAAGCAAAGGCAAAGGATCCGAAGGCGAAATGATATGTCTATATAATTACTATTAATTTCATAATTATTATCGCTTTGTTATAATTATAACGACGATAATAGTTATATTGTATATATTGAGCTCAATATATATACAGTCGCAGCAACAATTACAAGTAACTTGGTGAGAAATATTTTGTACTAATTAAAAAGCAATTATCGGAATTTGCATGCAACTATTTCTTGCGAGTTTCTTGAACTTTGCCTCAAATAATTATGTTCTTTTTTTAAACACACGCATTACAATTTACTTATTTTTATTTTTTTAATTGTAAAGGAATAAAGGACGACATGCAGAAAGGTTATTTTTAGAATGCAAATAATTTGTTTCAGTTTTATAATTGCATTTGCCTGCAAAACCATCTGCAATTATTAAAAAAAGTCTTATTTTAATTGTTTTGTTATTTCATTATCATTAAAAATGTACCTTTAATTATTCACTAATTAGTTAAGATAAGAATTATTTTAAAATCAAATATTAAAAATTTAATAATTGGGCTGCAAACAAAATCAAAGAAAAAGCTTTTGGGGACAGTTTGATTTATCATTTAAATCAATAATTAAATACTTTTTATTTCTAGTAGGAGTAGAAAGTAGAAACTTCTAAAGAAAAGAGCTTTATTTAAACAGTAACCGTTTTAATAACGATTTTTATTTTTACAGTTGAAAAGTCGATTTTTTAATGTTTTTAAATAATAATTAATGTAGTTCGCATTATAATAAATAGTTTTTCAATCTTTCAATTGCTTGAATAACTTTTTCTTTGTTCAAATAATAATCAAAATCTATTTTTTCACTTAAAAAAAAAGTTTATTAAAAAATAAGCAATTCAATAGATAGTCCATTGTAAAAGTTTAAGGACACTCGAATTTTTCGTTTTTGCAGAACTGAACCAACTTCATAATCTTCCCAATCTTTCTTAAAACTATTTAATTTCATTTTTTTTTTTCTTATTTTTAAAACACTTAAATTTTCTACCAAGCCATCTCTCTTTCCCTTTTATAGTAAAGCGTCTATGGACAGGACAAAAACCAAAATAAGGAGTGTCCTTAAATTTGGACAAAAGATTGTAATTGTTTTTTTTTCAATATTACTTTTAAAGGGAAATATTACTTTTTCACCACTAAATACCTTATACTTTTTTACTCCAGCTGGTTAGCTGAAAACTAAAGAAAAAAAGAAAAAAAAAACAATTTAGTAAGAAAAAGTAATCAGTTTCAATAATAAAAAAATGGAGTAAATTTTTCCACCAATCGAACGATTATTAGGAATAATAATAATTATTGTGCAATATTGCATATTAATCAGTAATCATTCAATTTTTATCAGTATTTAGAAAACATTTCCGAGACTGTGTGGGATTTTCCAATAAAACTTTACATTATTTTGTTTTTTGTTTTTCACTTTCCAACAATGAAAAAAAAAAAGAAAAAAAAAAGGAGAACACATTAGTGAAAATTTAAAGAGCCCCTATATGAAGATATAACGTCCATTTGTATGCGTAAATGAATGCGTCATTGCATTGAGAGATTAATTGTGCGTTAATTAAAGCGGACACAGCGCCGCATATAGAGATATATCCCGAGTCGAAATAAATTAATTAGTGAGTTAGTCGGGGTTCATTAAAAATTACATGGACTCGCGTAATGAAGGAAGAAGAAAACGACCAAAGAAGCACACACACACACACACACACACAACACACGTAAGCAGCAGAAGAGGAGAAGATGAAGAAGGATATGTGCATGCACTTGTTGTATGCGAATCTGCATCAGCATCGTCAGCCAGCAGCAGCAATAGCATCAGCATCTCTCGGTGCGGTTTAGGGTAAGAAGAGCGCGAGCTGACTGTGCGGCAATAAATAAGTAAAAGTGGAATGCCTCTTATTCGACGCATTCGTTTGCACTTATTCTTTCTTTCGACTGATTGCGAGTGATTCTTTTGAGGGAAACGGTGCCGAAACAAAAGAGCTTGGGTGGTGCGCGCTTCTCTCCTTCGTGCAAGAATACGAAATTCTCGTTCCTCCATGTCCTCTAGAAGATGTGTATGCTTTTGCTTGCGTATGAATGAGTGTGCATGTGCGTACGTGTGTGTGCGTGTGTGCATCTTGTATTTGCTGCTGCTGTTGTTGCATGCAATGCAAGGAGGCGAACTAGCGAATTCGAGCCTTGTTTGTCGTCGCGGTCGTCTTACGAGTGACTCTTGAGTTGCTGCAGCAGCCGCCTCTTTTTCTTCTCCTCTTCGGTGGTAGTATTTTTTCTTTTCCTTTACCGATGAAAATTAATGACCGCCGACTTTATTACTGTTAAACACGCACTCGCGCGCGCACTCACATTCGTACAAAAGAATTTTAAAAAGAACACCACGCATCTCGAAAATATCTCGCCAACGGAATATATTTACATTGTTAATGATGCTCTTTATAATAATTTACCTTATAGACAATGAGCTTATTGTTCGGTGGCTTTTTTCTGCTTGGTTTTGTTGCATTTAAATCGATTGTTTTATTGCTTAAATGGTATCGGTATTAATGTTTCAATAATTTTTCGATTCTCAATTGATTTGTTAAAGCAGAACAGTTTTTTTTTTTTGAATAGGCGCTTGTTTGAAATCGATAAGTTTTTGGTGGATATTTAGAAATTCGTTTCGTTAAAGATTAATTAATGCCGAATACGAAGAAATCGTTTTTCTTTTTCTTTTTCAAAACCAAAAATCGAAACTATTTCAACTATTCACTTTCTATTTGCTTCAACCGATTCTTCGGCTCTTTGCCCATCTGTCTCTTTTGAAAATGATTAATTTTAATTGTCAGAAACGGTATTATCTGATTCCGGACTTGGTCAAATGAGAAATTAACTTTTAAAGCTAATAATGTGAAAAGTATATTAATGGAATTTAGGTAAAATGTTTCGCAATTAATTAAATTACGCAAGATTTACTTGCTTATTATGTAAATTGATGCACAATTTTAATTATATATTAATTTCTACGAATTTATTAATTGATTTTATTGCGTTTTATCAGTTTTTGCGCAATTTACAAGTTCGGGATTTCAAAACACAATTTTCGTTGGAATTCGGAAAAGTCGTTTTCATTTTATTTTTTATCTTTAAACCGCCAAATGCTTTTCTTATTTTAATTAAATGCTACGCAAATAATTAAATTTTTGGCTATTTTTTTTTTTAATTTAAAATATTTTGTTTGTTTGATGTTTTATGTAAAAAAATGTATAAAAAATTTTAAATTGATTTTTTAATAGTAAAAACTAAAAAATAAGCAATTTTCAGATATTGTACAGTTAAAATGTCTATCGCTTAAAGTGAAAAGATGCAAGCGAAATATTGTAATTTCCTTATTATCGCTGTATTTTTAGATGAATGTTTATATTATTTTTGCTTCATTAAAAACAAGGGGGCAATCAAGTTACAAAAACTACATAATCATTACTTCCAATATTATCTAATACCAATTAGAGGACATATAAAAACACATTTCCCTGCTGATGTTTCCACTTGCTGTTGCTGTTGGACTCATCAAGAAGATGTTGTTGAAGAACTGTTGTGATATAAATTAAGAAAAAGCCGATCGAGTCGACTCATTTGCTGGCTCTTACTGGTCGTTATTTAATGCATTATGTATTTAGGTGATATCAAAGACCATTTAATATTCTCTCCACATACACAAATACATATTATATTATTATTATTTATACTTTTCAAGCTATTTCTGATTAACCAGCTCTAACCAGACTACATGTCATCGTAATACTCATGGCTTATATGCGTAAATAAAATTATTACAAGTACGAACTCATTGGTTGTACAGAGAAAAATATTTGCACTAGTTTTTTACAAAGTACAAGCGATACAGCCAATGATACGGCAACAAGTAAGAAAACGCTTTGTACAGGTTGTCCACAAATTTCAACAATTATATTATATTTATTTAAAATAACTTTTTTGTTTTTTGTTTGGAAGTCACTTTTGATCAGTCATTAATTCTTGCTTTTTTTGTAAGAAAACTATTTGCTTTAGAAGTTTAAAACAAAAGGGATAAGCATTGATTTTTATAATCCTTAGTTTTCCACCCCCTAGTCAAATGATTGAATTTTGAATAATTTCATTCTTGATATCTCTTAATTTATAATCTCATAACTTGGAATGTAACATTTCATATTCATTCGGAAGAAAATATATTTTGACCAAATGAATAAAGTTTGGAATGTCTTTCGAATTGGTTCTTCTGCGGAAGAATGCAGAAACTTTGGTAGTTATACAACATGAGAAAGATGAGCGATAAACATTAAGTAGTATATAGCCATAGAGATGTGAGTTGTAAGTATTAGTAAAAAAGAAGCAACGTTCGTATAATATTGGATAGATTACCTTGAGGAGCAAAAAAGCGATCCGTCGGATTGTTGCACGCTCTTGCTGGTAGCGGTAGCGGTAAATGAAAATACGATAATCGAAAAAGAAACGGGACACTTCCACGCGACACTTTAAGTGGACCCGCCGCTACATCCTGCACCGTTCGCACCAGGACAAAGAAAATGGCCCAAGGATGGCGCGCCGCACATCGCCAGCCCCGCGAGACTGACTTTTAAACACGGCAAGCGCGCACTTTGCTACTTCTAAATCGCCGATTTCCCAACAAAATCTTAATAACTAGTTTAGTTTGTAGACTTTTTGTAACTTTAAGTTGTGTTTGTCGTTATGGCTTAGCTAACGACCAAAGCTAAACCGACCCAAGTAAAAACAATGGCAATAGTGATGCTGCGGTATGATGGCAGCAGAGCAGAGCAGAGCAATAATGATAATCAGTGAGCAGCAAGTCGAAGAAATCCGAAATGAAGCAGTGATGGCGTAAATTAGGAAGCGCTCGCCCACGCCACACTTAAGTTCGCACTGCCGTTGTTAATTATTTGTTAGCGGTGTCAGAGTGCACAAACACTCAAACACATACAGGACACACACACGCACACGCACACACAGAGAGAAGTAGCTACTACACATTTACGCATACATGGAAATGCGAAGAGCACACGCGGGAAGAACGCGAAAAACGGAACGGACGGCGGTATGAGAGGAGAGAATTTGACGAAGAATGCGAGAGCGGATTATGTCGAAAGTTCAGAATCGACTGTTGCTCGCTTGCGTAGACTTTCTGTCGCTAACCCAACGAGATCGGCATCGACACAAACACGCTCTACTACTCACGATATTATTATTATTATGTACACTCTGGGTACACACAAGTATCGAAATCTATCTATACTTTGCTTTATTACACACTTATAGTTGTGCGCGAATGTGTATTAACTCGTTTTACTTCTCAGTTCTCTCCTCTACCACGCATGCACACAACATACACGCACACCATTGCATCGGGCGCGCATGCAAAAGTATTTATCGTTACTCGTTATGGAACCTGATTTATTGCATGCCATGTAGAAAATATAATATTTTGTATACTGTCACAGAGAACGCGTTGCTCCTGTCGTTCGCGCGTATTATTCACAACTCCTCGCAAGGATGGACCTCAGGTTTTCCTCGGCACCAGCAGCTCTTCTGTTTCTGATCTGATGCTTCAACGATATGTACAGCCGCCGTTCAACAGTTGTAACGTTCGTCCTGTTGGTCTCTTCTTTTTGCTTATTTTTTTCTTTAAGTTTGTTTTTTGTTTTTTCGTTTTTGCTTCTCGTCCGAAGATATTTGTTGTTTTACATAACTGCTGCATGCCACATCAGTTTGCTCTCGACTGGTATGATTATTATATTACCTGATGCGGTGGCCTATAACCACCGAAAATCCGCCTTCGGAAAACGAGATAATTTACTTGTTGCATCATTAATTGCACACATAGAGAGCGAACTTATAAATAAACATTTTGCTGCTATTTTTAGTATTTTCGTACTTGCGCTCCATGTAATTCAGCTGGAGCGTCGTTTTTGCGCTCAACTTTTGCTTCACTTTGTTATAAACAATTTTCAGCGCGTCCGTTTCTTGTCTTTTATTTTTCTAAGAAGTTGCTTATCTATTAACTTTTCAATTAAGTAAAATAGGACCACATTTCAAAATGAATAATTTATATTAAAAAAAAAAATTAAAGGGTAATTCTTTGAGAAATTTGAATTTATGCGCGAATTTACCGTCACAATTGCAGTTTATAACGTTTGAAACTTTCATGACTGTAACACCTGATTAAATTTGATTGCTACGAGTAGAAGAAAACTTTATCTTAGAGTAAATCGCAAGCCTGTGAATGTAAGTACATTTCGAATTATACTATCGGCCGCTTGTGCTTGTCGTAAACTTTTGTTATAAAACTATCCAAGCCGAAAATCGACACACTTATTGTTATTGTAACTGTCGCGTTTCCGGTTTGGTCCTCAAGTGCACCTCGTAAACTATTTATGGCCACTCTTGCTGCTCAATGGATTCCTTAGCCAATATACACTTCACTCTTCAGCAGGTATCTTTTCAAGGTGCACTTTGGCAACTTTATTGTTACTGCTATCGTCATATCTTCTCTCTTAATAATAAACGGTCGTAAATTTGTTTCTTAAAAATCATGAATACCTTTACTACACCTTTCATATCATTATTTCATAGTGACAAATTGTAGTATGAATTTCAAGAAATGAGCCCATTCAAGTGGAAAAGTGGAAATTCGAAAATTTTAAATGTTTCTTAGGTAGCAATAACTATGCAACTTTTACGGCATGTTAACTCCAAATTTGTTCATTTGATTTCCTGCTTATAATTGGATGTATTTATTTGGATTATCCGCTGCAATCTAAAGATTTATTGGTTTAGATATCATTGCACTTGGTTTTTCTAAAGTTTTGTTTGATTTTATAGCCGTTTTTCCAGATGGAAAACTGGTTTTTCTTTTGATTTATATTACACAGCATAGATGGCAGCACCATAATATTTTCAAATTTTTACTGATAAAATACGAAATGCTATTTTTCAGTTGCATGAAAAATAATACCATAGAAAAATGAATAAAAAATAACAGCACCCCCGGAAAAAAATGATAAAAAAATTAACAAACTTTATTAACTATCTAAAATTAAACACGAAAATCTACAAACAATTAGCATTTATTAAAAAGATTCTTTTAGATTTCTAATAATAGTCATAATTAATAATAATAATAATATACGGTTCAATATAAAACTGACTTAGTTATCTAAAGACATTTGTTCTATCAAGTAATAGTGAACAATAATATTACTTATTTATTACTATTAGTAATAGTCGTTAGCTGAAGAATGGAAGCTATTCCTTCAAGCCTCAAACGGTTTTTTCACTATTCGTAACTTGCCTTTTTTGATTGATTGTCCAGTAGTAGTAGTATTATTATAAAACGAAAACAACAAACAACAACCGTTCACCATTTCGGGTGTATCTCTTTGAAGTACCATTGCTGATAAGTATTGTTGATATCACAAGGCATCAAACTGAGATGCGAAGTCTGCGGATGCAAGGCCATGCACTTCTTGTGCACGCGATGCAAGAGCGTGTGCTTGCCCTCGTCGTAGAGCCACGGGCCGTCGACGGTGCCCAATCTGCAGAACGCCAATTTGATTCCTTGCCCATCGGCTTCGATACATCTTTCGCCCACTCCCAATTGCCCCTCAGCGTTCAACCGTATCAGTTGATTGTTGCCGAAACCGTGGCAGTGCTGGATGGCCATTAAGGCTGGCGGACCATGTCCCAAGGTGTCCAAACACTTGGACACGGCTGCCGATCTCAGTTCGCCGACATGCAGATTCGGTGGTAATTCCGGATACTTGTCCGGAACATCGTAGGCTACATTTTCCATGTACCATTGGAAGCTTTTGCATTGCAGTTTTTCCTTCAGAGCAATCTGGTCGCTTATGTCGCCCATGTCCAGGTACCTAGCCATCGGTTCTCTCGTGTAAAAGTATTCTTTGTACTTGGGATCAAACCAGGTTTCGATTACGCGCTTATAGTTGATGGTAATCAACGGGCCTTTCTTGCGTTGAGCCAGTTTGCCGAAATTGTAGGGCATGAAACTTCGATACACGTGTCCCACCCTCGAACAGGGTACCCATTCGATACTGCCGCCGCACTGCCAAATTTTGAAACTCAATTCGAAGTTTTCGCCGCCCCACACTAAAAGTCCCGGGTCGTAGGCGCCTATATCTAAAAAGTACTGTCTGTTGATGGCAAAGAGTCCTCCGGCGTGCGTTGGACTCTTGTAGGGTTCGCTGTTGTGTTTTCTTGTCTTGAGCTCTCTTTCTGGCACCTCGTTCTCCTTGTACAGCATGCCCCATTCGAAGATGCCTCTGAAGTGCCGATCGTCTCCGTAGACCGGACGATATTCGAACGTATTGTGATCTATGCCGTCGATGACCGGCACGGTCATTGTTTTCCCGTCGCGGTAAATGGGGGCCAACAAGGGCGGAAGCCAATTAGTGTTAACTTCACAATGCGCATCCAGAAAGACGATTACTTCACCTTTGGCTTCTGCAGCCCCTCTGGACCTTGTCCTAATCAATCCTTCGCGTTCCGTGTTCCTTATGAGCCTTACTTTTCCCTTGAACTGTTCAATTTCATCTTCCAGCTTGCCCTTTAGGTTTTCCTTATCACTGAAATCATCAACCAAGAGGACTTCCTTCAAAACGTTTGGCGGAGACCTGTTTATGACGGAATGTACTGTTCTCATCAGCACTGACCAGCCTTCATTGTGAAAAACAATAATCACAGATGTGCTTGGCAAATTGACAGGGTAATCCCAGTGTTTGCACTCTTTTAATCTGGTGTCCAGCACTGACCTGTCCAGACTAATTTCATCAGAACAGGCAACGTTCATGCCGTACTCTGATTCTGACTGATCAGCATCATTCTGCTGCTCCTGCCTCAAGTGGTGTGGCTGTCCATTTTCACCATTGCCTTTGCGATCTTCCTTGTGCTTGGGCTCAAAGTTGCCCAATCTGTCCATGTTCAACACCGGCTTTTCTTTATGCACTATCCTGGCCAAAGCATTGTGAGATACATTGAAATTGTCTTTTGACCATGTCGACAAAAGATATAAAATTGGAAACAGAACTAAAGCTACCAAGGCTATCCTAATGAGCCGACTCTTCCTTCCTAATGTCATCATCTTTTTCAGTCCTGAAATTTCCACGGAAAACCATAAGTAAGATTGTTTATATTAGTTTATTGAGGGATTTGGGGATTTGCGGTTTATCAGGTGTCGTGTCAGCAGGTGGAATCAATGCCAAGGTGGCACTTACCTTTTTCCTAAATAAAATGCTATGAATTAAAGATGATATGTTTAAAAAAATCACAAATAGTTGGCCAGTTGCTGTGGATGTTCGGCACTGAATTTTCAAGTTTCTCGCGAATTACATCCGGTTTGTTGTGGAAATTACGTCTGTGTTGACATTTTCGATGATACACTGTGTACTGCGGCAAAATTTTATTTTGCTACTGTCGTTTGACCTTTGACAATAACTTGAACAGTGTCAAAAGTCAAAAATCATGCAAAAGTTATAACCTCAATTAGTTTGAAAGTTTTTTTTTTTCTGTTTTAAAAAAGTTTCAACTTTAAACTCAATTTTCTTTGATGTACGTGGAAACTTTTATGATAAACCATTAGATAACTAATTAATTAATTAAATTAAATGACAATTACAAAAAATAGAAAAGAAGTATTTTTTTATAAGCTTTTTATTTAGTTTACAACAAGTTACATATGATCTAATATTATTATATCCAGTTGCTAGAATTGAAAACTCTAAGCCTTGATTTACCTTAATTTGAGGCATTTGATATATCAAACGAAATTCACGTGAAAAAAATGTTTGTGCCTGATAATATGCGAATACGTGAATAATTCACAAGAAATGCGGAAAAGATATTAATAATCAATTTTCATAAAAGAGAGAATGTACTGGAATGATATTCCTATCTTAATTGCCATAACACCGTAACAGTTTCGGTACCCTTTCAATAAATTGCTAAAGCTACAGCATTCCACTTTCGAATTCACATCAATTATGCAGAGGAAACAAAGACCCTAAACTAATTTTGGCGTGACCTAACTCTTTGTTTTTCCAACTCTAACTTATGATGAGTGACAATGGGTTCTAAATTTTTACATGCAAATCACATTTTAATTAATCTCCTAAAACATTTTCTTCTTCCTTTTTTTTCTTTAAAGCTATAAAAAGCGCCACACCAAATAATAATAATAATAATACAAAAATAATTAAAAAAATTAATTAAAAACAAACTACGACAAATTATAAATTCGGCTCGGTTATTATATCAGCAAAGAGAAACAAAACCATTGTGAATCACGTTGAATGTGCTAGTTGATCAAGTTACAAACTACGAGAAACAAAAGCAAAATGACCAAACTGGCGGCTGATGCATTGCACGCTTTAGCGTACAGAGTTGTCAAAAGTTTGGCGCAACTTTTCCGGTAATCCACGATACATTGTTTATTGTCTTCTGATGTCAGGAAAAAAAATGTAAACAAACTTATGATAAATTTTCTATAAGTACTTAAGTTTGTTTTCCATTTTGTTCAAAAATCAAGCGGAACTGGTTGTTATTTGGCTTTGGAAACCAGAAAATTAAAAAGTAGATTTTCAATATATTGCCTGATTGACCAAGCCTGATGGTTTTCTGTTGTTTTGATAACTCTGCACGCCTAACAATCGTCTCTCTGGGGTATATTTTACGATATTGTATATCAAGTGATTGGTATTTCCGAATATGAACTACGTTAGCTTTTTCATTTGGTTTTCCTTGCACATCGAATACTCATTAATATTGATATTACCGTTTAGTATTTTTTATCATACCTAAATAACCGGTACGTGTATTTTGCCTTACTTCTTATCCAATTCTAGTAATAAAATCGTTCGTAATTATTGTTCCTCTTCGCCCAGTTCGAGTTTAATTTTCGAGGCGTCGAATTCCTCGCCGGTGCCGCGCTTATAGATGTCCAGCACGTCCAAGCAAGTGGTCTCGAAGTGCGACGTGGCATCGTACGACTCGGAGATGAAAATCTGCGACTCGAGACCGTTGTCCGTGGGCTCGAAGTAGTCGGAAATCGAGATGAATTTCTGGTGAACGGGACCGAGTAAATCCAGTCCGGGTCTGATCTCGTGCTCGGGGTTACTGGTCTCCACCGTGGTGGAGATCATGGCGATAAACCAACCCTTAGCCGCCACCTGATGAGTATAGCTCACCAACGACACGTAGATGTCGGAGTTGCGATTGACCTGTTTCTGCGGAATGATTATCTGGGTGCTGACGGCATCCTTAGTGTTGGGAATCGGGTGGTCCAGCAAGCAGATGCATCGGATCACCTGGCCCTTCTTGCGTATGCGATCCGGCACGTAGCTGGGATCACAGTAAACTTGCTTGCATTTAGCTACCTCGTTGCCGGAACGTACGCCGATCGCGCGACCTCCTTCACCGATTACGATCTCGTCGATCGGTTTGTCTAGCATGTAGGTACCGCCATAAATTGCGGACAGCCGAGCGAAACCTACAAAGCAAATCGTAACGGTACATTGAACGCGGTGCTTAAACTAATAATAATTATTAGACATTTAGAAAGAATGTTGCATACCCTGTGGTAATTCGCCGAGACCATACAGCGGGTACAAATAGGGCGACTTGCCGTACCGCGCAAGCGAATCCGAATACAATTTTATCCTCTCGATCGTTTGCAAAGCCGGCTTCAATAAATAATCGTCGTCTCTGTAAAGGGCTAATGCGTGGCCAGTGAAGTCTTGAGTATTCTTGTCCAAGCCAAACTTGTCGTAAAGGGCTTGCATGTTCTGTTGGCTAGGATCAAAATCCTTCCATGTCCTTGGATCAGCGTCCACAAAGTCCTGCACGTAGATAAGGAAATTCCTAAAGCGGCGCTTCTCGAAAATCCCCATTAAATCAGAAGCCAAAGCTTCTTTCTGATCCACAGGAACCTATAAATCCATCACACTTAATCTATGTTCTAAATGTAAAAATGCTGCAACTGCAATACCTTAGCAATTTTGCCCCCTTTGTACACATAACTGCCTTCGACTACCTTGAACTCTAAGTATCTTGTGACCCCAGTGTGGATGAGGAGCTTGACTAATTTGCCATTGGCCATGAGGAACTTGGGGATCAAGTCCACGTTCCAGTCGCGGGTGCGTCCGAAAGTGTCGCCGGGCGTAGGGTGGCCGAACTTGGTGAAAAGCTCCTCCAATGGGCAGATGGAGGCCGACTCCCCGCCGTAGTATTTGTTGCGGTCTATGTGCAGCACCTTCTTTCCGGAGACCGAGAGCATTCCACTGATGATGCATTCCTTGAGGCCGGTGCCCAGCACGATTGCGTCGTATTCTTCATCCATGGTTTTAATTAAAGAACGCGCCGATAATTGAACGGTGACACTACAGAAATAAATTTGCAGACACCGACTGACAACGCACCGACTACGGTTTCGTCCTGCGCATGCGACGTTGCCAAGTAGTCATAATGGACACGTCGAGTGATCTTTTGCGCTTTAATTTTTAATTAAATGTGGTTATTTGAGGTTGTTTATGAATTAAAATTAGTGTAAATTCGGATTTATTTAAAGCGTATGGTAGTTTTTAGTGGTTTTAATTTGAAAATTTTGTAAATATTTGCCAGTTTAGCTGTCAGAATTACAGGAGCGACAACGCAGGATGCGCAAAGGTAATGTCATTTGACCAAACCTAAAAATTGGAAAATGCAGCAGTTTTTGGCAAACTTTAGCCGTTTGCTTGAAAATGCTGAGTAAATATGGCCATTTCACTTGAATTTGTATAAAAATAAGTTAGTTTTACGGTTGGAAAACAAACTGGAATCGTTTGACACAAAACAGATGACGTGACATAAGCAAGGTGCCTGCGCTTTGCGTTTGCATGTGGGAGAATACGGTCCGCGGTTGGTTTACATCGAGTTGATTGCACGGAGTAGTTCTCCAGACGTGTGCGAGTTTGGAGTCTCTTGTTTACGTATGGTGCGTGTCTCTCACGAATCGTCGCAGTGCTCAGTGAACGAGTTAAGTTTTATTTAATTTTCCTAAGTGTAGCGTTTTAAATTAAGCCGTTTGTTCGCATTAGAGGGAAAAACTGGAGCACAATAATAAGTCGAATCTTAGTGGTTTCTGTTTTATCTAAATAGCAGCATCATCATCAGTCGTGAAGCTTCTTATCGTACGGAATGCTGCCATAAGAGAATCAAAGTTATGAGCAAAAGAAAGGTACCGTGCGTCGCATTTATTTACATTCGCTCGCATTGTTTGCGCTAACACAATCACTATGCTTTTCAGCAGGCACGAAATAATGTCAGGCACTGGTACGGGAGACAGCAACGTGATTAACGACCCCAAAATAGAAGCGTCCACTTCGTTTGCCAGTGCGACGTACACGTTTCCAGATGCTGTAGCGAAATCTCCGGACGTGAGGGGTCACGCACGAAGTGCCAGCCATGGCGGCAGTGCCACCCCCGGCGTGGTGGGCCGACCGTCGGCCCTCAAGTCCGCGCGCGGCCACCAGCGGGCCTTCTCTCAGGGACAGATATCGGACACGGCGCCGCGACCCGGACACAGTCGCGTCGGCTCCAAGACCGACTTCATCCTGCCTCCGGGTCACAAGGAGCCAGGTGAAAATGTGTCGGCCGGTGCGGCGAAGACCTCCTCGAAGGGGCACTCGCGGCAGGCCAGTCGCAGCGAGTCGATTTACACGTTGCGCCGCTCGGCACCGCCGCCGCTTTGGAGACGGCTGCTCAGCACGCTGCTGCGGAGGGCCCCCAGGACGGAGACGGAAGAACGATATAGAATCGTAGTGCCTAACCATACAGTGCCGCCAAAGACGCCCCGCAAGGAGCATCCGAACGGTAAACGACCAAACAACAAAGTGCGGACCACGAAGTACACCCTGCTCTCGTTCCTGCCACGCAACCTGCTCGAACAGTTCCACCGGGTGGCGAACTTGTATTTCATTTTTATCGTTTTGCTCAATTGGTTCCCGGCCATTAACGCGTTCGGCAAGGAGATCGCCATGATTCCCGTTATGTTCGTGCTCGGGGTTACGGCCGTCAAGGATCTGTTCGAGGACCGGCGAAGACATGCCAGTGATAAACGGATTAACAATTCCACTTGCCGGATATATCAGAGGTAGGTCTACCAACTATCAACTAACTAACACGTGTTCATCTCTATTCAATTACGAAATGAAATGCGATACTTCCTCTCCCGGCATAACGACCTTACAATAACGACATCCCGTATTGTTTTCCCCAATGTGCATGCTCTTCATTTGTCTCTTACGATTGTGTTTAGTTTATGCGACAGCGGGTAATTGTAGACTACCACATAAGGCAATTGAAAGGTCATCGCTGACGAAATGCAGTTCACTGAGCATCGCATCGCGTAATAATAATCTGCTCGTAAACGTCCAAGCATCGTAATGATTGCGTCCCTGATGCTTACCTTTTTAGAAACTTAAGATCTTTTATTTTATTTTATTTTTATTTTTTGAGTAACGTGTATAACTACCAAGTAGGGCAGGCAAATAAAAAAGAAAAAAAAAGCACATTCGAAGAAGAAATTTAATGCTTTAATACCGTAAACTGATGGAAAATGCAAATTGCCATGGGGGGTTTTCTATTATTAAAAATCAATTTCACCACCGCAAAATAAATTGCGTCGGTTTTGTGTATAAAATACGTATAGCGAGACTATAGACACAACAAAATTATACAAGGAGACGTCGCATCGCATCTACAGCGCTAAAGTTTTTAATAAGGTTTTCGCTTTTCGTTTTTAATGTGGGGACGCGCCTCGGCAACCCAATTCGGCCTCGCTTATGAAGAAATTATTTACGGAAAAACTGTCACGGCTAGATTGCGAAGTCGCGTGAAATTTGCATGATGCGGAAAAAGCGAACGACCCGTTAACTTGTGTAAACTGCACTTATCTAGCAAACATTGAGTCAGTTCGAGATGGTTTCAGCGTCGTTAGGCTGCCTCCGGAGTGCTTTTATTTCATTCTTCAAGTCATATCTTAATTGTTTGCCCGTTAATTGTGTCGGGAATTTCTTCCTCAAATAACTGACGTCACAATTCACAATTCATAGGAAAGTCAGCTTGCCGTATAGTATATGCATACAGGAAGCGATTATTTTATTCGTAATCTTAAAAGTTAAAACAAACAAATTGATAAAGAATTTCTTAGAAATTTCGTACTTGTAAATGTAATAATGTGTAGTTTCCTATTTCCTATTTATTGCAATGCGATTTTTGTTAATTATTCTTATCATATATTTGTCAATAATTCTTTATTATAATTTATAATAATTGTTGCAATAAATGAAGAATATTGTCTCTTTGGAGTTCCCTGTATGAAGAAAGGTGAACGTGTACAAAACGGCATAAGGTGGGATTGCGCTCTTGTGTAATTTCCCGTAGCATAAACAGCACTATCGGATGTAACGATTGAACGAATAAAGGCGATTCGTGCGTGCATCCATGCATACGTTTTCCGATTAGGTTTTCATAATTATATAATAGTAATTACATTGTTTCTATGTGCATTCGGCAATGCAAGTGATGCTAATGTGTAGCGACCACAACGGATTGTTTAATTAGGACATGTAGCGCTTTACGTAAAGTGAAGAAAATCAGAAATAGTAACGGCCTATATGATCGCTCTCTATAAATTGTTTTTTTTTTTAATTTCATTTTGTTCATATAGGCTACATGCTGAATGTTTAGTGGTTTTTGCAAAATGCAATATCTCTCAATGTTACACAATAGGTAATTGATTTGGTAAATCTACTTGTATGTATATAATGATGATAAAAGGGACCTTCAAAAAAATATTTGTAAAAGCTTTTTTAAGCATTTTATCAATTTTTTCATATAATTTGGTATATTCTGAAACCATTCTGATATCAGTTTTTCTCCATCACCCTCAGTTTTCTCATATAATTTCAAGTGTTAAATTTTTGTTTATTTAGATTTTTCACGTAATATCTATATTTTTTAATTAAAAAATTCATTGAATTAGATGAAATTTCACGTTATAACTATTTTTTTTTAATTAAAAAGTTCATTGAATTAGATGAAAAATAATTCAGGGCCAGGGTAATGACTTGGATTTGTTATTTATTGTATTTTAAGGATATTCTGAAATAATTATTAATTTACCCTTAAAAACAAATAATAAATAACAAAAAGCAATTAAAAAATAATCTGATTTTGTTATTGTTGATATCAAAGAACATGTAGTTAAAATAAAAATATTAAACATTAATTGTTGCTCAATTATCAATTAATAAAATAAATATTATTTTATTTTGTTTTAAATAAGTTCAAAAAACCTACTGTATTATTATATTTTAGCATTCACTATTATTATTTCTCAGTTCAAATTAAAAGTGTCATTGAAGAAATTATTATTTTTTTAATTAAAAGCTTTTGTTATTAATATCATCCTTAAAGACATTAACAGCGTACTAAAGGTCATATTGTATGAGTGATAATAACAAAAATGATGTATTTATTACCGGTATAAGTGCCTAAAATTAATTGTTGTTAACCCACTTTGGGTATTAAATATAGCCAAATAATTTGGAACCAAGTGTTAAATTCTAAAAAAAAAGTTTTAATTTAACTTTATAAAAGTTTTATCTTTTCATATAAATAAACGTAATAAATTTTAATTGTTATTACTGCATGAAAAGAAAATTTGCTTGGTGCGAATTATAAATTTAAATAAGCCGATAAATTAACATCGTGGCCAAACATTTAGTTTTAAAATAGAAAGTATTAAAATCATGTTTAAAAATACGCCAATTTTGAAAAGTATTTTCGATTTTGGCACTTCAGTTTAAGAGTAAAAGTCTTTTTACAGTTTGCAATAAAGCACCTGCATTACAAATTGATTTTTTTATGAACTTTGTTTAATATTTATTATTTGTTTATGAGTAAAAAGTTGTAGGATATATTTACTGTTTGACAATATTTAAAAATGCATTATTATGCAGAAAATTTCGTAGTAAAATTCTTAAGTAATTATTTAGTTTGTTGTAACTTTAAGAAACTGACACGCTCTAAACTATAAAGAGCTTTTTTCGTCGGATTCTTGGAATGCAAATTTCCAGCTGGAATTATTTCCAGGAACGTTGCTGCTACGCCGGCTACTTTAACTTTCAAAACAAGCGAAATGTATCTTTCTTAACTCCTTAGTTGGTGACATTACGGAATTGTGTAAATCAGTGACTTAACATGCGGTTTCTTTCGCTTATTGCAATCGTTTCAAAAGTGTTTTTGTTTAAAGAATTAATAATTGAATATGTGTCACTTCACAGTATCCGAACAAACTAAAGTAAATATGTGGAAATCAATTAAATTTTACTTTTTTTTTTTTTAAGTTTTACCAATTTTAATTAAAAGTAAATATTTTTTGGATGTGTCGGTAATTTTAAACTAATCACAAAATGAAGAGAATATTGTAATTTAAAATAGGCTCTATTAACTTTTAATTTTTTGGTATTTCTTTTTTTTTTTTTAAAGTTTAATTGACTCACATACTAAATTAAGTTATTAAAAATTATAATGGATAAGCGAAAACACGGTTTATTAACGATTTTTTATTTTGTTTCAGGTGAGTTTCCTAAAAAAAAAAAATGCTTCACTTTCAACAATTCGAAACAGTTCTTACAACAAAGTAAGTAGTGATTAATTTTAATTACTAATACCGGCTCTTAGAATTATTTTTAAAATTCTAAGCTCGTAAAGTTGCACCGAGCAACACGCGCGTAAAATTTCATGGACCTTTCCAATTCGATGCAGTTAATCGCATCGATCTCCGGTCTCTCTCTTTCTCTGGATTTATTTCAGTTTTATAAATATGACGACCCCAATTGAAGAAAAAAATTATATGTGTACATTACGTGAGCATATAGAAACAGTGCTGAATTTGTGTTTTCTCTCTAAAATGCGGTAATTCCTTTTCGCAATTTCGCAATATTCGCATACTTATAAAAGATAAAAAGGACGTGGATACTTTTATTGTACAGTGAATTTTTCTTCTGCTGTTTTCTATTGCAATGAAATCCACAAAGTAAAAAAAAAAAAAGAAAAAAAAAAGAAATAAAAAAAAAACAAATGGAACAGGCATAAGAATTGAATTTCTTTTCCGTTTATAACAATTTGTTTCTTTATTTTACAACCGCAAAATAAATTCTTTATGCTATATTTAAATTAAAATGCAAACCTAAATACATTTGCTCGATTATTAATTAATATTTTTATTATTCATAAATTAAACACATAAGAAACACGTGGCTTTAATAATTATTTATTTTCCTTACTTATTGATCGATTAATCGATCATTAAGCATTTCTTCTATATGGCTCGTTATACTTATCTGCATGTAATTTATCCAAGGATGATATAATTTGTCGATTCTTGTGTATGCGACATGCGTTATTTGCTGACGGGTAATTTAGATCTGTGTATTCGATTAGATTTTTCTTCAAAATGCTGTTGCCGTTATTTGTTTTTGCGGCGAAGTTAATTGGTCGCCACTTTCCAGCGCAATTAATTTCATCCGAGGCGAGGCTTTTCCAATAAATCATAGGAGCTTAATTTGCGTTGGAGGAAAGTGTAACGGTTCCGGTTCGAGTGCAGCGGTTTTAATGTCCACTCTTTATACGTACAGCATAGGCATTAGGCACACAGTTTTAGTGCGGCTATAAAAATTAATAATGAAAGAAAAAATTTCGCCAAATGTCCGGGTCTCGGATTTATTAAATTTTTATATCGGTGTGTGCGTCCGTGTGTCTCACTTAATTGGCACATATTTAAATTTTACAGTTACAGCCGGTCGAATGTGAACTCATCGCAAGTGCTTTCGTCCATTATAAATATTATGAATCATCGATGAATTTAGATTTCAATTAAAGAGCTGCTGTAAAATGGTAGACTATGGATTTATAGGCTGTACGCTTTTAGCTTTTATTGCCCGTTTTCGTTGTTTAATCAAGCAAAGGACGATAATTGTTATTGTTGTAGTTACAGGGCGGATCGTATAACATAATCAATGCTTTTGTTTTACTATGCGAACAAAGTGCTTGGTTTCTCATAACGTAAATTGCTAACTTCGACATTTTTAAAGATAGAGATTCAGTGAAATCGGCAAAATTGGGCTGAATTGCTTGCTTATTACATTACGGTTTCCAAAAATTTTATTTGGTTTTTAATAACAGAATTTCCTGAAAAAACTGTCAATTGTCGATTTTTAATTTTATATTTAATTAATACATGAAATGTTTTTTATATAGGAAACATAAGGTATTTGTTCCCAATAGTTATTTTAAAATAAAATGTAATCAATTTATTGAATTTTATTTACTTGACTTTTGAGTTAAAAAAAACACACATTTTATAGATAGAAATTTATTAAGTGGGACAAAAATGAGCAGAATTTCATGTTTAACTGATTTAATTTATCAAAAATTACATTTGAATCAGGTTTCCTAAATTAAAAAAAAAAGAAATATTTAATTTCCTGATTAATTATAAAAATATGTGGATTAATCTAGGATAAACATAATTGTTCTAAATAGATGATTAACTATAATAATAATTATAGTGTACAAATACAATTTTTTAAATTTAAAATATTTTTCTACTCTTTTTAATGATATGCTACTTAGATATGAAATCTTTTTTTTTTTAATCCAACAAAACAATTTTTTTTTTTGGAGATTTTATGGTACGCCATAGAAAGAAAAATCTCCACTTATAAATATTTGATTTTATTTAGAATTTTACAAAAAAAAAAATTTTTTTTTCGTAAGAAATAATGTTTTAATTTATTGAAAATTTAATTTATTGAAAATAGGAAGCCATAATTATGAATGTATTTTAGAAAAACTATTATTCTATTAAAAATATTATTAGAAAAGTGAATTACAAATCTCTTTTAAAACACTTTTTCATTATGAAATTTTAATTAAATTTTAAATCGATTCATGACTAAGTAATTTTCAAGGTGCTAACAATATCATTCATTTCATTTGAACTTTATGGTTTAATTTTTTATTTAACGGACTTCCTAACGAGAAAACGTTTTGCAATTGAATGTGATTTTTATTATTAATTAAATTAAAATATAAGCATAAGATTAAAAACCATAAATTTGTTATGAGACTTCTGATATATTGTGCCAACAACAAATTTCTTCTGAATAGTTGAAAATTACTTTTATACACAAAAATAGCAATTTGAAGTATAATTAAAATAACAGCTTTTTGAAATCTGAGGAAAAAAAGGTGTTTGATGCAATGTTCATCATTCATCAGGAAATCCGATAGCTGGTATTTTCTATTCCATAAATAATAATAAATCATTTTCTATTAGCTACTATTAGCCGGCCGAGCTTAACACGTTTGTTCTGCCTTCGTACATTATTAAAAGCGGCAACGGCTTGGATTTTGTGGTCAGTAATAGAATTTGTGATTATGCGATTTCATTGCGCCTAATCCACGCTTTTGGATTCTCCTACAGTTACAATAATAACTAGTTTTATGTGATGATGTATACCTATGTACGTATAATAACATAGGGTCCGAGTATGATAGTACTTGTACACGTATTTATTCTCGAAATGGGGAGTTCTGTGGAATTAATAATGTGCAATATGCTATGTATGATGCCCACGCTTTGAGTGAGCTTCTCTCGTCGCACCGAGCGTTCAAATAAATGCGCCGCCTCTCGCGATATTTGGGTCAAGTTATTTGGTTCAAATTTTTCTGCTCTTGTCTTATTTTTCCCATTTAATTTTATTTAGCTGTTTGGCTACATATCTACGCGAGAAATTTCTCTCGTCGACATAACAAACGTGTCATTGGACAAGCGATTCGATTAAGTCATAGATGGGTTTTCAAGACAAAATATGCAAAGTGCTTTGAAACAAACAGTAATTAATTTGATCAACGTGGGTTTGAGTGAAGGTCTTTTACTTTCAAGGTTTGCAAAATTTCTTACATTAATTTGTTATTATTGTAATTTTTGTTGAGAATTTTTTGTTCTTCTGACCGAGAGCCACTTATTTTTGACTGTTTTCTTGTATTGATGTGGTATAACAATAACGAGAAATAAAATTACTTTTTTCTGGATTTTAAATATTGCGAAGTAAATTTGTTCTACCAGAAAACTAAACTTTTTATTCTTAAGGTTTTTATTCTTTTATTGACTTGACAGAATAAAAATTATTAATAAAATTGAATTGAAAAAATAACATTTTATTTTTATTGTGTTGATATTATGCTCGGAGAGTTGGTTAGTAGACTGTTATCAAAAAGAACGGCTAGACGAGCTTAACGGTGTAAAACAGATTCTTTATTCTTTGCTTAGCAAAGTTATTAAGATATAAAAATAAAAATTGTACCAAACTTATTTTTATTTTAGGGCCTATTTAAAAGTAAAATAAATAATATAGGTTGCCATTTAAAATAATGAAGTTGGTAACGACTTCCGGTATAACCGGAAATGCCACCATCTTGAAAAAATTACCACAAACTCATTCAAAGGATAAAATGCTACACTAAAAATTTCAAAATTTTAACTAAACTGGAAGTCAAAAATATTTTGACGAACGGGTTCCATCAATCACCCTGTATTTAATGGGGTCTTTTTTTTTAAATTAATTAATTAAATTATATTTTTTTCTGATATGAAACCGAAAAATTGAGCTGTTTTTCTGTTGTCTTGGTGTGGCAAAATATTAATCACAAAATTAACCTAATAATTTTTTTTCGTAATTATTTTAATTTTAATAATTTACTATTTTGATGTAAATAAATTTGTTTCAATTTATGTTTCTTTTGACTGATAACCAAAAGGATCCTTTGATTTATCTTGACGTGATTAAATATTTAATAATTAAATAAAACTGATAAATTTATTTTTTGTAATTTTTTAAAATGTTTTTTAAATAATTTTCCTTTCGTTGAAAAAAATTGTATATTCTAACAAAAACATTATGAAAAGAATAAGAAACTGGCAATGATAATAATTTTGTAATTACATAAAAACAGTTAGTGTGATTAGTAATTACGGTTGTTAATTAGTTAAACGGTATCTTTCGTCGGGTTAATAATCCCGACACAAAGAGAATAAACGATACACGCGGGTTGTGGCGCGTGCCAACAACTATAATTTTGTCTTTCGATTGTTTCATAGACGAGATCTGGGTTTCTTATTCGTTCACTTTGTTCACTCCTCGATAGTATTATTGTAATGTATATTGTTTATTGGCAGACGGCATTGAAATATAAATGTCAAGGAAGTAATGGCCATTTCGCGCAGTGGGCATTTTAAACCACTTTACAAAATCCGTGTGCTTATTGGTCCATTTAATTGACATTTTATTGAATTGATTAAACGATTTCCATACGGTTATTGAAACAAGGCAATGCTTTCTATATGAAATATAATTCTTTTTTTAAGTACTATTAAATTTTATTCTTTTTTTTTTATTTGGCTGTTTTATATTTAAGGATTAAAATTCTTTTGTTTTAGTGCGTTTGCATGACCAGTTTTTTTTTAAGTGCTCATTGTTTTTTTTAAGAAGAAACATTATTAGCACTATTAATTTTTATACTTTTATACATTGCGTATTTGGCACTTATCTAAGTTATCTTAATGTTTATTGTTTTATTTTAACAATAAGTTATACAATGTTGTATATAAGAGGTTAAAATATTTGTCTAAAAGAAAATTAAAAATTTATTAAGTTTAATACAAACAATTATTTTGTTTTTATTTCAATTTCGAAGTAATAAAAATATGTTTGAAATGTAGTTACTTTTAACATTTAACAAAAATTTAATGCAGATTTCTAAACAGAAAACTTAAAAATTTACCATAAAATTATTGCGGAACTAAGAACCGTTTTTACTTTCTATAAGAAGAAATTAAATTAAACGTGTGAGAAAAGCGCGAAGCGAAGAACAAATTTTAGCGTTTAATTCGCTGACGACGATTGCATTACGAAATTTCTATTTCTTTTTTTTTTGCTGCTTACATAACGACAAATTATTTAATTTACTTTCTTTCGAGAACTAAGAACTTTCTTGTATTATTCTAGTTTATATAGATTTTCAATTTTAAAATTAGTATAATAATAATAGTGAAGAATTTCTATTTCTATGCTCGTCCTATGTATCATTGTATTTACATCCGCTCTTCAATCATCACACACAAAGTTGGTTTTATTCAAATGCACTTCTTTTTCTAAGAAAAATAAGAAAAAAATAAATTGCTCGAAGAAACTAAGGCATGTTGATGATGACAACTTCCTCCTTGAAAGAGTTACAGATTCTAGACTGTACTCGTATAGAGCTATGCTAGTAAGAGTTGTAGGTCCGGCAAAATTGAAAACCGCAACTGCTGTTTAGCTGTTTTTCCCCTATTGCGTGCACCGACTTTTTTATTCTCATTTTGTAGTATTATTAGTTATTATTGCTAAGCTCTTGAACATTGTGCGCTGTGTGGGAAACAATTCTGATGAAAAATATGGGTCGTAAACTTGAAGGCTCGCGGTTCAAAGACCCAATTAAGTGTAAAACTAAGCAAGGAAACGGTAAAAATTCAACAGAAAAAAAATTCTCTTGTAATTTGTGACTTGGTTTCTTTTTTTCAAATTATTCCGAGGAATTTTCATTGTATAACCTTCGAAAAACAAAATACAAGAAAAAACAAATTAAGTAGAAAACAGAACAGAACAGAAACGAATCGAAAGTGTGGATGTGGCTTCTCCAAATTGCATTCTGATGTTTTTGTTCTTGTTTAAGTATTGTTTATTGTTATGCATTGGCTTCCAATTCCAATTACTGTGTTGGCAAGTCAGGCGTTAATTGCGGCTATCTGTTCGCACGCAATTACCATTTATACATACGAAACGGGCGAAAATCTGCCGAAAATGGAATGCTTGACGCATTCATTATTGTAATGGCCTTATTAAGAACACACAATCAGCGTATTAGGGTTAACTTTACATGCAATTCGGTCAACAATCGATTTTCCCCCGAGCAACCCCTTTATATATATAATTTCTCACCCCTTTTGGACACGGTGAACATGGAAAGTGTTTTTCCACACGGTGCACCAGATGCCACGAGGCCCAAAAATATAGGTCAATATATGGAAGCCCCCGTCGCCCGTCCCGTCAGTGATTGATGACATTTATTAATTACGTGAATCGTTATTATTTATGGCAACAGTTTGGTAAGAATCTAAGTTGAGGCGTTGCGTAATTATGTCTCGCCTTTAGATTATTATATTTTTCGTACGGTTTCGTATGGTTTTATTTTTTATTTCATTCTGTAGAAAGTGTATAGCCGGGGATTGATTTGTAATCGTTTCGTCGATAAATCGGTCTGCTTTTTTTTTTTTCGTTGCCACGGCTTTGTTTTTTTGTTGTTGCTTTCTTTGGAAACACCAAAAACTGCTCTCTTCCAACCGTTACTGGTTACTATTTTTATTTTATTTTTTGGTTTTAAATTAGTTATAATAAATGATTTAGAATTAAAGTCCTCCTGGTTGGATTAAGTATTATAAAGGTCGTTTTCCGTTATTTGCTATTTTGTTACAATTTCGTTTCATTGGTGGCTGGAATATAAAACTACAGAGTAGCCAAGAAAGAACTGTTAATATGCGCGAGGAATTGGTGCGTGGTGCGAAACAATGCGGCATTAACTCTTTCTTTCGTAAATTAATAAGAGTTTATGCAAAAACAGGTGCCGAGGAAGCGTTAAAGAAAAGTTTTACATTGTTGGTTTTATGTGTTTTCGCAGATTTTTATAGTCTCAATTAGATGGAAAAATTGCGGTAGTCGTTAATCACTTTAAACGGTTTTATTAATATGGACGTGTTTAATTGGTATATTATTAAGTGATTGCTTATTCATATTAATTTCGCCTTGTGAAGTCATAAAAACTATTTTTGCATTAACAAATGTCTTTTTTTTTTGTTTAAAATAAAAAAATAATTATGTTGGAAATTTATCAATTTTGGTCAAAATCTTGCTGAAGATTTAGCATTTCATATTTAAAAAAATTCTAAGTAAATTTACTGCAGTTTTTTCTAGGTTTATATTTTTTGCTAATTAATTTAAAATTGTTAGTTATTTTATTACAAATAATACCGTTCACCTTTAAATATAAAAGTAAATACAAACCACAAACCAGCAAAATAGCAAAACAAAAAAGCTTCTATATAGAAATTGCATAATTAACTTCGTAATGATTGCCATAACTTGACACATTACCGCATAAATTATTTGCAAGTTACACTAGAAGCGTAAAGGTTTTTGCGCAATTAAATTATAATTTTAAGGTAGTACATTTCTCTATTGCTCCTACTAATTAAATTAATATCACCGCGAAGCGATGCAAATATTTAAACATAATTAAACGTCTTACTATTCTAGAAACTAGAAAATTTTGACTGTTTATAATTTGTTTGTCGTTACGCTTGGATTTCATCGTTAATATTTAAATAAAATGCAACTTTCTCAATCACTTTTTGTTTAATTACTAATTAGGAAAATTACAATGTCGTCGATATTCCGTTTTATAAATCAGCTCATTAATCTAAAGCGTATCGAACACAAATACACACAGCTTTAATCTTAATTAATTTCATTAAACAGTTTCTCGTCTAATCACCAATAATGCATATCATGTAATATACTTTCAGACTCATTAAATAGTTTATTGGCCTATTTGTTAGTGCGCTGCATAATTTACAAATAGCCATCAATATTAAGTATATACGAGTAGAACAGAGTGCACTGATCGATTGGGTCCTTCTTTTGTATTTATTTTTTTTTCCCACGGGGAAAATTTATAGAATTGGTAGAGAAGAGTGGAAAATCGCATTTTTTTTTTCATTCCATGTCAATTATTTAAGTGTTTGACAATGACCGTGACATTTTATTCATTCAACAATATTACTAAGGATCATAAAGTTTTTTTTTTCTTTGAATTAATGTTGTGTTTCAAGTTAGTGATTCATTCCTTTTGTAATTTATTGTTCACCTTATTCACTTACTATATTTGAATAGCCTACTTTTTAATCTATTCGGTCATTTCGGGGGCTGTAGTGACCAGTAACATTTTTTTATGCAAATGTTCACTTAAATTTTATTAGCAATAACTTTTACTGTAACTAGTTACTTTCTTAATATTTTCATTTATTGTTTAGTTTTAGTAATACATATGAAACATAAAACTTTAAAAAAATATATAATTTTTACATGTTTTTTATTAAACATATGAATTGCACTTCCTGCGGTTTTTTTTTCCTAGAAAAATATAGTTTTTATAGTTTTATCTAAGTTTTGCTATATTTAAAATTTAATTGCGTAAAATGTTCTTTTATAAATAGTTATTAAGAAAAAGTTTTATCTTTTATTTTTATGAATTTTAAACAAATTTGTAAAATGAGATCAATAATACGCAGTTATAACCAGTTTTAATAAAATAACTAAGCATTTATTATAACCTTTTTTGATTATTGTTATTATTTTGTCATTATATCATATTATGCAAATTATACAGCAAAAATTACTTTGGCATGTTTTGTAAATTGGCTACATTTAAATTTTCTTTTTTTAAATATATTTTATGCTGTTTGTTAAACCGTTTTAACGATTAGTTAAATGAATATTTGATTATAAGAATCTAATCCCACTGCTTTATAATTACAACAATTACGTGTTCTTTTTTAATATTAATTTTTAATTGATGATGATCTTTATGAAGCTTATTGATGTTTATTTGATTTATCAATGAAATATTTAATAATTTCGGTGATCAAAGTTTTATTGAGAAAATTTTTCACTATAAGCTATAATCCACTATCAAAAGGAAGAGTTAAAAGAAATTGCTCTATAATTAGTATCGATAAAATTATCTATTCTGTTTGATTTTTTTTTTCAGTAAAACAAAAACTTCAATCATTGCTGTGATTAATGACATCGATAAATATTGAGTGTATCTGGGCGATAAATCACTGATTATATTCTTCAAGGTCCTTCGTCCTTGTTTCCTTGTTCTGACATCACATCACATTAACTTTTCTTCAGCGTACAAATTAACCGTATGCTATCATTCATTTCGTTTGTGTATCTGATTCATTATTAGAGTATTATAGGCTTTATATTTCTCATTTACTTATATAAATGAACTTTAACGTTTCCCACTGATATTGCAGTTTCTTGACCCTAACAGTATTACTTCTATTTTACATTAAATGTAATGCGCGCCTTGATTTAGTTATTTATTTATTCGAAACGTACGATGTAAGTGGACGTAACCAGAATCTCAATTAGCGTTTTTTCCATCGTTCAACATTATTATTATTTGTTCCGCTCTCCTAATTGTATCATCAAAAGTACGTATCCATGTACGTAGCAACTTTTTATCAATGTATGTATATAATTTGTTTTTATCGTTGGCCTTAGCTTTTTTCGGTTTCGATTTGGCAACCATCCTGTTGATAAAAACTTGCAAACTTTTTAGAATGTTTCCACCGGAAAATTGTCGTTTTGTGGTTTAAAGTAGCCTTTGAATAATTCTGAAATTCTGCTCTCTCCATTTTAGAGAAATGAATATTTTCATTAATGTGGAAAATTTTCTCTTATCTCTGTGAAAAATCGCTCAATGAAGTTTGTCTCATAGGTACAATGTTCGAAACATGTCAGCGAGTTTGTATTGAGATCGCAGTTGGCAGGGAATTATAAACAAAATATGTTTCGTTTGTCGTCGTTGTTTTGTTTTTTTGTTTTTTGTTTAAAATTGTGTCTCTTTGAAAATTTATGCACACGCAAGGGCTGGGAAACGGCTCTTTTATGTTTTGCTGAATTTATTGCAAAAGCTAACGGATTGCGAAATTTTTTAATTGACCCATTCAAGCTATGTTTTTATGTTTAAATAAAGTACATTTTTAGTGCTTTTTGTTGCTTTGCTTATTGATTTATGAGAAAGCTTTATGGTTTTTGGGGTATTTATTTAAATAAGTTTTTTTCTCTATAATTCTGTATAATTACCATAATCGAATTGATTATTTGTTTTTCTAATGGAAACTTATAAAGTTTGAATTAATTATTTATATTTTATGAACAGTAATTTACGCATAATTATAGTATCGAAAAATATGTCATTTGCGTCTGTTTTTATCATTATCTTTTCGGTGTCCCGTTTTATTGGACGAATCGTTAGCGGCCTTAAAAAATTGTGCCAAGTTTATAATTAAAGCTGTGTGTTGTTCAATTATTCCGCATTCTGATTTGTGGGTCCTGTGCATTAATTAAAAAATTCCCAACAGTCGCAATAGATTGCAAAATAATATTTTTTTTTGTATTTTCTTTTTTAAGTGTGTTTCTTATGGATTGCAAAAGCAGGCTTAAAATTTAATTTAACAATAATATGCAAGTTATGAGAGTGCTAAGGTCGCGAAATTCGAAACACGTGAAGTGAAAATATTTAGGCTATGCACCATTATCTGCCTTTTTTGTTAATTTATTTCTGTTTAATTACTGCTTTGCGCAACTTATTCAGTTTATGAGCGCGTATAGAGTTTTGTTTTTGTTTTGTTTCATGTTGCTGCCAAATTTTAAACAACAATAATTTTCTTAATATTGTTAGACAGCTTTCGTTTTAATTTAATTTTAAAGCGTATTTTAATTCGTAATTTAGTTTTCAATGAATGAACTACAACTATGAAATTTTAATCGATTTAGTTTTTATTTATTACTTTTTTTATTTTTCTACAGGCAGTAAAAATAAACTTAGTATAAATTTACTTGGCTATTTATACAGCTAAATTAAATTATCCCTCAACATTTCACTAATCAAAGCTATTTGACAAGAAGGCAAGAATTCTAGAATTCTGAAAAGGTCAGCGAATCGAAAATTTTATATTCTTAGAAATCAGAAAATGTACTCTTAAGAGTGAACAGCAGTCGGAAATATATTTATTCAGATTCTAATCGTTTTGTTTTCGTCGCCATTCGAAGGGTTTTCGGAGGGTTTACCCTCCCAAAGAAAACAAAATAGACCCGAAACCAGACGGATTTTTATGTCGGTTTTATTACCACTGTCCTGGAAGCACTAAAAACGCGAGCAATCTCCTTTCCAATGCGGTCCCTTTTGCGTTCGATTTATGCGGGGGTTCAATATGTATACCAATGGCATAAAAAAAATCAATGGTCGACGTCCGTGACATTGCGGAAGCACATTACTGTAATTATTAATGAAACAGAAGAAACCGTTCACTTTCATCGAGCTTTTTCAAACAGTATACAAATGTAAATGCATAAAAGTGGTACCTTTCAAAGGCAACAGCAATAATACCAACAACCAAAGTCGAATTAGCCACTCTGTGTGCACCCCCATAATGTGGAATCGCGTGCTAGCTTTTCCACTCTTTGCGTGCTTCGTAGTTAACATCTATAAATATTTTATTACTTTTTTTCTCTTATAGTAAGCGCAACTACTTCGATGCTTTTTCCCCACAAATGAATTAGCTGGTAAACACGTGTAGAAAATTTTGAGCGTTGTGGATTTGCGAATTAGGCGCAGAGTATACTTTGGAGAATTAATTATTTAAAAGCTCGAAATGTGTTCTCAACGACATCCCCATCATCATCAACATCATGATCGAGGGGTTATATGAATATGCGGACCGGCTGTGTAATGGGGGTAAATCTTATATTAAATTTACCTCAATTTCATTTTTAATGGAAGACGTGGCTCATTGGCGTTCATTGCCAGAACCTTGAACTTACGAGCCAAGCGCCCGCGTAATTATTAACAAAAATGAGCTTCAGGAAATTACTTATCGATTCTAAGATTCATTACAGTGGATGGACGACGATCTTCTTTCTGGCTGTATAGATATAGGTATGCGGTGTCGGTATTGAATTTTGCTTCGGTGATGATGTTTGTTTGCGTTGCGGCGTTGATGAACTTGGCACCAATTAGAGTGGACGCAAAAGAAAAGCTCTCTCTCTCGGGTTGACATCGTTTCCTTTTTGTTTGAACGCCTGCCTTTATCGCGTAATCGAGAATGCACTCGATGATTATTTTACCGGCCGCTGGTTATTAATCAAAAAACCATTATGGTTTGCGCGTTCGCGTCGTTCAATCACGAAATGGGGTCATGAAAAACCGCATTACAGATGAGTGCAGCGGCGTCTCTTTTACTACAACTTTTTTATTATTTATTTATTAAAGTAAAAATAAATTTTTGCTAGTTTTGTGTGAAATGTTACCTTTATTGTTACCCGAGTAAAATTTATCGAAAAATTGCGTGTTTAGTCTAATGACTTTAGTTTAGTCTTAAGATGTTTTTCGCCCAATTTATATGTTCAAATAATT
This sequence comes from Holobus sp. GC000080, assembly GCA_030556065.1. Classification (NCBI taxonomy): domain Eukaryota; kingdom Metazoa; phylum Arthropoda; class Insecta; order Coleoptera; family Staphylinidae; genus Holobus; species Holobus sp. GC000080. The sequence continues at coordinate 90,529 of JASKGO010000615.1, forward strand.
TTAAATAAACTTGCAGTTTTAAAAGTTTGTTCAGATATATTTTCTTTTTTATTTATGACTTGTTTTTTTTTACCAAGAATGCCATAAAAATCACAAAAGATTTGTGGATTTTCTGATGGGAAATTTTGAAACAAATGCCACTTTTTTAATGCAAAAAAGTTGAATGTGTTTTTTTACGCCCACAATTAAATTAATGAAGGAATACCTCTTGATTCTTAAGATTTTTTCTTTCTCCAATTAGCGCCAATGAGTTTGTTTTTTCTGAAAGCTTTATATTCTCTAATTGATTGTCTGCTCTTGTTTACTAAAGCTTTTGTTGAATTTTCTGTCTATTTTTATTCATCAAAAGAACTATTTTTTTACTATAAAGTTGTTTTGCTTCGATTCCGCTGTTTCTTTTCTTTTGTTGAAATAGAATGTGTTTTTGATTGTTCTATGAAATGTAACTGAAGGGATAAAGTGGTTTGATGTAAAAGCTTTGGAGAGACGTACTTTAAATGTGGATATTTTTGCTGCATAATTTTAAATAAATTGCTTATCAAACGGAATTTACAAAATTGCAAAATAAACTTAAAATTTTTACGCTGTATGAATGAATGCGGAATGCTTAAAATTTTAATTAGGACTTTAAATACATATTGCATTATCTTTTCAAATAAAAATGTCAATATTGTGAAATGGAATTTTCGTTTTTGTTTCAGTGAAAACGACAGGTATAAGAAGGTGCCGTGGAAGGAAGTGCGTGTTGGGGATCTAATTCACCTGTCCAATAATGAAGTCATCCCTGCAGATATTCTACTCTTGCGAACCAGTGACCCCAATGGGCTTTGCTACATCGACACCGGTCATTTAGACGGAGAAACTAATCTAAAACAGCGAAAAGTCGCCAGAGGTTTTCTGGAAAAGGTATTTCCACTACCATTTTCTTTTAGTTTTGTTGTTGCGATAATTAAAAAAAATTTTATCTTCGTTGGGAATTTCGAACTTATAACAATTATAAGTTATTATAACTTATAATGACTTAATATTCTTACTTTATTATAAGTAAGAATAATATTAAGTTATTATAAGTTTACAAACTGGCAAAAAAGTATATAATTATCTTTTTTGATGATGATTTGATAAGAAGCGGCTGAGGTAATTGTAAAAACTAAACAAAAACCTTCAAATCTTTCGGATTATTAATCACGCTTAACTATCACTTTGGGTGTTTACTTTTTAAATAATTAATAAGATTGGCCGAAAAGTCAATATTGAATCGCTTAAATGGTACACAATCGTCGTTTCTCGCGTTCGATTATTTGCTTTCAATTCTTTATGAGTTTCTTATAAGCGAGTCTAATTCGTTTCAGCCCATTCAATCGCCGCATTTATTATTAAGCATCAATTTGTTACTTTAAATTTTCCCATAATGGAAAACAATGGCAGGACATTGATTAATTGGGCGCGAAATTTTGCAGCAATAACAATTCAATGATCGTTTTCTATTCGATTAGCTGTTACGTTTCTAGCGGTAAATCGTTATTGGCGAGGGCACTCGAAACTGTTTTGCCGCAGTTTCTGCGGTCATGGCTTTGGCCCTTTTCCAGGACGGCAAAGTGTGCACAAAATGAGTTTAGGTACGAAGGTAGCCACGTGTGATAGTCTATTAAAAATTGGCCAACGTTCATGTCGATTTTCATTCATGCTTTGCCATAACGCAGTATTTGTAGAATTTGGATGTTCAAATTTAAAATTTGGCTCCCGAAAATAACCGCTGTTTTTTTTTATCCTTCGCTGTCTGCTTTAATCTTAAAGTAAACGTCCTTTTAATGCTCTATTTCTCTTGCATTTCTATTGAAACAATGAAATAGTCAGAGAAATGTTGTTTTTTTTTTAAAGAACTGTAAATTTGTTTGTGTTTTCAGCAAGATGTATTCGAGCCTAGTAAATTTAAAAGCATCATCGAAGTGGATCCTCCGACGACGAAAATTTATCGATTTCACGGTGCCATGATCCATCAATCCGGAGAAAAAGTGCCCATCGGTACGGATAATTTATTGTTGCGTGAATGTCTTCTAAAGAATACGGACTTCGTGGAGGGCATCGTGGTTTATGCAGGTAAAACTAATCGTTTCTCTAAATAGCCATCGATGTTATCTTCCCAGACAGTCGCTAATTTTGTTACGTCTTTCGAAAGGTCACGAAACGAAGGCTATGTTAAATAATGGAGGGCCCCGCTACAAGCGCTCGTCACTGGAAAAGCAGATGAATCAGGACGTACTGTGGTGCGTCCTTATTCTGATCTTTCTGTGCGTCCAAGGTGCCATCGGGTGCAAACTATGGCTCCACTCGCGCCCAAATCTTGAGGTTCCTTTCAAGCCAGAGGGCGACTCGGAAACCAGCGAAGCCTTCCTAGCCTTCTGGACTTACATTATTATTTTGCAAGTAAGCACTGCTTCTTCGACCTTTGTTAGCTCTCTATTGGAGTGGTCCTTAAATCTAAAACGCATTATTCCGCATTTTCAGATAATGATTCCTTTGTCTTTGTACGTCACGTTGGAGATGTGTAAGATTATACAAGTGTATCACATTCACAACAACGTGGATCTGTACGATCCATTAGTGGACAAACGAACGGAATGTAGAGCTTTAAACATAACCGAGGAACTAGGCCAAATTCAGTACATATTCTCGGACAAAACAGGGACACTGACGGAAAACCGCATGATATTTCGCCACTGTACCATTGCCGGCGTTGACTATAATCATCCACTGCTACAGGAGGAGAGCAAGAATAATTTGTCGGTCCTCTGTAATCCTAAGCTGGTTCAGGACTTGAGCTATCAGATAACTCTGGAGGATTCGTCGATCTCGCGCCAAATCCACACAGCTCGTATTCAAGAGTTCCTGCTACTGTTGGCCCTGTGCAATACGGTGGTCTGTTCGAATCATCCGCACCACGATCTCATGAACGCCAGCGGAATCATGGAGCCGGCCCCGCTGGCCACCAGCAATTCCTATTCGGAACGCCCCGATCAACGCAAAGCTGTCGAGAACGAATCCGCCACTAATTTGTCGCCGAACGATAAGTACAGTCGATTGGAAGAGTCGCGATCGGTGACGCCGTCGCCGCCTCTAAACGCATCACATTTGTTTCCGGATAATCGCCGCCACGTACCGTCCTTGAGTCCCATCACATCGGTCGATTCGTCGCCGACTAGCGACACGCCAATTGTAAAGCAGGCTCGTCCCAAGATACTCAACATTCCCTCGTTGGGATTCTTAACGTCCAAACGGAATACAAATTTGACTGACGAACAGAAAGCGAAAATCAGCGGCATTCGGGGTAACACCACACCGTCGCCCCAAGAGCTCAAGCCGATTTTCGAGGCGGAGAGTCCTGATGAATTGGCACTGGTCGACGCGGCCTATATTTATAGGTGTAAGCTCTTACAAAGGATGCCCGGTAATGTTGTCGTCGATGTTCCTGGTAGCGGTCGCATGGACTTTGAGATTCTGGACATTTTGCCGTTCGATTCGACGCGAAAGTGCATGTCGGTCATATTCAGACATCCGATTTCTAAGAAAATCATCTTGTATTGCAAAGGTGCCGACACCAGTGTGCTGCCAGCTTTGGCACCCGTCGAAGACGATTCCGAGCAGAAAAAGATCATTGTGCAAACGCAGCAGCAGCTTAATAATTACGCTAAAAAAGGATTGCGCGTTTTGGTGATGGCTAAAAGAGTCCTATCCACTGTGGAATACAACGAATGGCTAAGAAAACACAAAGAAGTGGAGCTGATGCACGACAACATCGACAAGCGCATTATGGAAAGTTATTCGTCCATCGAGAAGAACTTAACGCTATTGGGAGCCACGGGCATCGAGGACAGGTTGCAGGAAGGGGTGCCGGAAGCGCTAACAGCCCTAATAGCCGCCGGTATTGTCGTGTGGGTCGTGACCGGCGATAAACCGGAAACTGCCATTAACATTGCGTTCTCCGCGAAGTTGTTCTCCTCGCACATGGAACTGCTGAAACTAATGGCTCGCAGTAAGGAGGCTGCCGAAAATACAATTCATTTCTATCTAAATGAAATCGAACGCAGCGAGAAGGAGCCGAAAAGCAGTGCCAATGGGAGCGTGCCGCAGAACGAGAGCGGTGACGCTTTGCGAAATAAACCAAGAGCTTTAATAGTCGACGGTAAAACTTTAACGTTCATCCTGGATCGAAGATCTAACTTGACCAAACCGTTTCTACGGCTCACCACCTATTGTAATTCGGTGCTTTGCTGTCGCACCACTCCGCTTCAGAAGGCCTACATTGTTAAGGTGGTCAAGGAGGAATTGAAAATGCGCACCTTGGCCATCGGCGACGGGGCCAATGACGTCAGCATGATACAGACGGCCGATGTCGGCATTGGAATTTCCGGACAAGAGGGAATGCAAGCCGTGATGGCCGCTGATTTTTCCCTGTCGAGATTTAAATATCTTGAAAGGTTTCTTCTGGTTCACGGCCACTGGAGTTACGACCGCCTGTCAAATATGATCCTTTATTTTTTTTACAAAAATGCTGTAAGTATTTTTTTTCAGTAATCCAATATCTCTTCTATTTCATTTGATTTCACCTTTTTCAATTATTTTGGTTTTTACTGGTTTAATGGATTTTTAATGATCTAGTAATTTAAATTGTCTTTTATTCCATTTTTTTTTTACTGATTTTCATCATTAGATATCAATTTCGATTATAATAAATTCATCGTTTCTGTTAAAAATCTAATAAAAAAAAATAATGTTTTTAGGCTTTTGTGTTCCTAATATTCTGGTACCAAATGTTCTGCGGTTTTTCCGGTGCCGTCATGATTGACCAAATGTATCTGATGCTGTACAATTTGTTGTTCACGTCTTTGCCTCCACTGGCCATCGGTAAATATATATATATTTTATTTTCCGTAAAGACAATAATCTGGACGATTATTTTTAGGAGTGTATGATCAGGACGCGCCCGAGCATATCTTACGGGACAATCCCCATTTGTATGTACGCGGAAGACTGGGAAAAGTATACCGAAGCAATTCGTTCTGGTTCACGATGGCAGACGCCATTTATCAGAGTCTAGCCATATTTTTCATCTGCCAAGGAGTGTACCAGGACTCCGATATCGACATCTTCACCTTCGGCACCGTCGTGACCACCTCTTGCATGTTTGTCATGCTCTTGCACGCTGCCATCGAAACCAGATCATGGGTTTGTACTTTAAAAAAACTTCAATTTTAAATTCTGTAAACTTATTTTTTTTTTTTTTACATTCTGTGCAGACAATAATTCACATCGCAAGTCTGTTACTGTCAATTGGAGCGTTTTATGCCTATTCGTTATTGTACAATTCGCTATGCGTGAACTGCTTCGGCCTGCCAAGTAATTACATGATCATCCAGCATGCAATGGTCACAATGAACTACTGGCTGGTGATTCCTTTGTGTTGCGTTGTGGCTTTATTGCCTAGGTAAGTGTCACCACTTTTCAAAAAATAAAAATAAGCAAATAAAAGAAATTTGTATTATAAATTGGGTTTTGTAGAATTTTATTGCGAATCGTAAAGACGGCCATATTTCCCGACGATGTAACGCGGACTTTGATGGAGCACAGAAGGGCGCAAAGAAGAGGTGAGAGATTTCTCGTATCTTGGTCTAGATCTACGTCGGCCTCATCAATCTATCGGTAAGTGGATGCGATGCGTGTGGCTTCACATTAGTGGTTTTTCGAGTTGTGCCTTTCACCGTAATATTACTTTTTTCAACCGTTTTGTATTTGCAAATCCATTTCTTTTAGTTTATAACGCTTTGCGCACCCGACTTTTTGTTCTTTCATTTGATTTTTGTTTGGTTCTTCAAAACAAGACAATAAGCTGCGAGTTTTTCATTTGCGTTTCATTGTTTTATTATAATCGTGCAATTAGTTTTTTTTTTTTCGTTTTGTTATTATTTTTCCATTTTAAACAACAAACCATTTCCACTTGTGTGTAGTTTTTACAATGGGTGAGTATTCGCATGCATTTTCCAAACTAATTTCTGATTATTCTCGTCTGACGATTAGTAGCATTGCCAGTTAATACGTGCCATTTGTAAGTATGTCATTTAACTTGGAGCTTATTGCCACTAAAAGAAACTTTGGCTTTTGTTTCTTGCTCTTAAATGGTTACTAACTACTAACTAAATAATTTGAAAGTCTTGCAATGTGTAATCAATTTTGTTTTGTTTTATGCAGAGCCACCGATTACAGGAATAAGAATAACGCTCTAACGGCAGTCGGATGATAGATTCTGAATTCGCTATGCATCGAAAGCGCAACAAACGACGACGGATTGATGATTTACAAAGGAACCTGCATTTCTGATGGCTGTGATGCATTTTTATTTTTTATCTGTTGTGTCTCGTTTCCTCGTTATCATTCATTAAGTGAGAACGTTATTGTTTCGATCGTTGCGGCAGTTATTAGTTAGCTAGGGTTCAAATTAGGAGATTGCGGCGATCCTTAAGTTGGCTCTTGAAATTAAGGGACCAATACCATAAGCAAAAACGATAATAACTCAATGATATATTTAACTAATTAACGATCGGGTATTTTTGTTTAATTTATTTTTGAATGTTTGCTTGCGGTCGCTCCGTCTTTATTTTTATTTTTTATTATGTATAATATTTATGAAGCTGCATTGTGGAGACTCGAATGCTCAATTTGTATAGAAATATTTATATAAATAATATGTAGAGAGTACGTGCCATGTTAACATTATTATTATATCATCCTTATTGCTATTATTAATATTTTTAAATGGTAGTTTATATTGAATTAATTACAAGTGTAAGCGATTGACTAGCTGAAGAGACTATGGATGCTATGATGCCTATAGAAACACTAGATTTTATTAATGACAAAAAAAAATGAAAGAGAATATTTTTTTATACAGATCCCTTTATAGATAGATTATATTTAAAATGGATATAATAGGTGAATAGTACCATCGCAATATAGGCAATCATTGGTTTGCAAATAAGGAGTACTTAATGTTTAGTTACCAGGAAGAAGCGCAATAGAAATTACGAAACGTCTAGCTTAATTTATTGTTCCTTCAAGTTTCAGTTCTATTTGGATGGTAATAGTGTAGGGAAATCTTGCCAAATTTAGTTGTAAAGCACAAAGTTCACGTCTCTCTGTTTAACGCAGTTGAAAAACGAAATCCATATATAAGAAGAAGAAGAAGAGTCAATTTGCAACATACCTGTATAATATGTAACGTAAATGATAGAACTGTCATCGTATTTAATAGAATCGATGATGAATGCCTTAAAACCTAACGATCGTTGAAATGCAAAAGAAAACTTTTTATTAACATGCTAATTATATTATTTACACGATTATTAAAAAGAAAAAAAAACACTAAACATTTGATAATCCAACAAAAAAGAAGTAATATCAGACTGTGTGATTTTAAATGTTATGTTTTAATATATAGTATAAATATACTGTTACATTACATGGTAAATAATATATTTTTAAGTAATTAAAAATGTGTTTGTTTATTTTTAATTATAATTGCTGAAAATTTTAATTTTTTCAATTTGCGTTAGAAGTCAGTTGTGGTTATGACTAACGCGGTGCTTTTGTTTGTAAGCCAACTGCGCTTGAGCGTCTTAAAGTTGTTTATAACAATTGAACGCTCAGTAGTGCGTGGTATTTCAGCGTGGTCGGGTTGACTAGTGTTTTGATTTTGGTTTTGCACTAATTTGATATTGTTTTTAAATTCAGTACAGTCTTTAGTTCTCGTAATAACTAAAAGTAGTGTTTTCAAGTGCGTGGTTTTTGTGTTCGTTGTTCTGTGGTATTTTGGGATAATGATTCTTCTTCACAAGGTATGAAATTGTTTTCGTTATTTATATCTTTCTTTTGATTAATCAATTAATGCGTTTTGTTTGCAAGGTAAAAAAATGTTTTCGTTATTTAAATCTTTCTTTAGTGGTTGTGTAATGTTTATTAAGGTTTTCATAAATGAACTGGTTTTTCGTATCATATAATTTCATATTCGTTGATCTCTATGACCAATTTAGAAATATTTTTTTGTATTTATTTATTCGTAAATTAGTACTAAAACAGTACTAATAATTAATAAAAAATACCATTGATTAATCAATTAATTAATGCATTTTGTTACTACATTTTTATAAAAATGCACCAAAAATATTTAAATAGAAAATTTTAAATTTATTATTACTATTTTTGATTTTTTTATGAATTTATGAAAAAAATAAATGTAAAAAACCCGAAAAACTTCATTTTCTGTTATTTATTTTTTAAGCGCAAATAGTTGGAAAGCTATGAAAATGCATGGAAACTGTGCCATTAGTTTGTATTTCGTATGTTCAGTTTTAAAATGCAGGTATTTCCGTATTTTTGTTTCTAATAAATTTGAGTTTATTTTTGTAAATGTTTGCTGAGATTTTTTTTCCAAACTTATATAAGTCAATATCAACAGCAATGTTTGCTTAAGCATTATTGAAAGAATAACAGAAATAACTCCCTAGAGAAATAAATTGTGGAGGAATTTAGTAAATTGTGACCTTATAAATTGCTTTTTGTTAGCAAACAGTAACGTTTTTTTATTACAATTTCATTTGTTTTTGTTTTTGTTTTTCATATACCTTAAATGTATAAATTTATAATTAATTTTCATTGGTGTAAAAAAAAGAATTTTCAAATATTTTTTAATTAATGAAGCAATGTCTTTCTTGGTACATTAGTTTTCCTTTACTTGGTCCTGCCATTATTTTTTCCTTGGTGGTTGGCGTAAAAGACAAACGATATCACAGCCAGAGGTCTCTAATCAGGAAAATTTCGGCGCGGCGTGATAAAAGTGCGGGCCGCATGTGATAAATAAATATAAATTTTTGGAACATTTTCGACGCGTCACATCATAAATCAGGAGCAAAGTTTCTCCCGTAAAATATCATATGTATCTGAATTAGTATGAAAAAAGTCCGGTAACAAAATGCAGTAGTCTCAGCATTGTGTGCGGATGTGTAAGTAGCATCCACTTCGTACGTGGCACAAACGGCATCCAAACTCATAAATCCGAGTTATAAGCGGCCCATCACCTGGGACTTTCTGCCAAGCAACTTGGCGGTTTCCGCAGGTTGCTGCTCCACTGCTGCTTCCGACTGTTGCACGGGGCTCTAAGAACGCCAATGGCTGAATACACATTTCGAACGGCCACCGCCAATACTACAGCGAAATAACAACGTTCGCTATTGCTTTGCACAGGGAATAAATAAATCGCAACGGCTCTGGAGACTTTAAAGAACTTTTTAATTAGAACACGACAGCACTGCGGAAGCTATTCATTTGCGTTGCCATCATTACTTAATAATTGCCCATATAGACATTAATCTTAAGGCACACGTATCAAGCAAGGATCATCCCTGGGTGACTTAAAGGATTAATTTAAAATATTAATTAGTTAGCACCTGATATCTGCTTTTGGATATTCCACTTGCTGATTGCAACGAAATTTCGAAAATAATCAGCGAAAGTAAAAAGAAATTATAAACTAAATTCATCCCGAAATATATTTTAATATTAAATTGCATATTTTGCATTAGCGTCAAAGTTAATTGCATTCCATTGATGGCAAATTAAAATTAAAATGAAATACATTTCTGGGAGCAGCTAAATTAATTAAGTGCAGAAGTTATTTGTGTTTTAAATAATTATTCCAAATATTCATTACTATTATTATTTAATAAAAAATATTATTTCTTGGATTTAAAAAAATGTGAAAATGTGAAGGCGCCAGGTTTAACAATTGATTGCAAATCAAAAATAAAATAAAATAAATTAATTTGGGTATTTATAAAATAAGTAGTTTAATTCTTTTTTTATTTAAACAAGCCTTTCCTTTAAAGCCAATGTGAAGGCGCCGTGGTTCATAGGATTTTTTTTAAATTAATAATTTATTCTTTTTTTGACAAAATATTTTCTTCAAATGCGATTTAAAATTAAAGGATGCAATTAATTTTGCATTCGTGTAGAATCCATAACTCTATTACCGCTGACTTTCACCTTGAACGGCAGCAGAAGCGAAAGTCATTATTGGAATATCAGTGAGAAATATAAGAAATCAAAGAAGGCGAGTATTTGACGTAAATAAAAACGAAATCGTGTTACGGAGAGGGGCGGCTTCGATCCCCGGATGATATAACATTAACGCGAAGCTGCACCCCCTCAGTTTCAACCCCCACACATACAGAAGCACATGCTCAACTGATGGCAAGATGTTTTATCGTTAAGCAGCTGCAAAAAAAAATCTTTAAACAAAAATTTATATTTTCTTTTCGTTTTCTTACCTTACTTATCAATATAAGGCGGTTTAAGGAAGGGGAAGAATAGTACTGCACGTACCATTAGTTTTATTTTATGTGCTGCCAAATATAAAGTTTGTTGCACAGTGCGCCATAATGTCGCCGAATATAAGAGAAGGAAAGTTCCGGATAGGCTTTCTGCTGATTTACCTCGACATATCGAATATCAAATGCAATTTGCTTGCACGGAGCCCGGATATGATTTAATATAGATCGAACAAGTGTATCTTGCGAGCGTCTCACTTGTATGTCATTTACGTGTCTCGCTAGAATTTCAAATTCGGCAAATGTGCAGCAGTACCTGTGCTACATATCGGTGAAAGAAGACAAGCGAAGAATCGCGAGCGCTGCATCAATCAAATTGCCGCCTCCGATTTACGAATGCGTATCGCAACAATCGTATTCGGCGATCTAATCGCGCGGATTACGCGGCTGCTACATTTGGGAGAAAAATTTATTGGAAAAGTTGGAAAAGATCGCGCGTGCCACTGTTTGGGACATCCCGCTTGTGTGTGCGTGTGTGTTGACATCACCTTCGGTGGCGGCAGCGGCAGCGGCAGCGGCGGCGAAGATGAAGCTGTAAAAGTTATCGTCGTTGACGTTTTCGTCGATTGCCTATAAAAAATCAACGTAAACAGTCCCTAAAACTGAGCGTTGAGCGCACTCCACATACAGTGCACTTCGAAAAAAACTCTCAAAGCTTTATATTTTCTTTTTATAATAACTAAAAAATAATAATTCAACTTTACATTTTAGCTTAGAATTTTTAATTAAATTAGTAAAGAAAAATTATTCAGAAATCTGATTTATTATTTTAGGTATTTGTTCATTCACTAATGAAACTTTTTATAAACAGTAACTAAATACGAGTAATTGTTTTATAGAAATACAAAAAAAAAATCCGATGTTTTAAAGTTAGTTAAAATTTAAATGAAATTTATAAGTAATTTCTTTTTCTTTTGCAAAGCACTGTATGCGTATGTGTGTATACGTGTGAAAGTAAAGTGACATGGGAAAATCGAATGAAGAGATTTTCCTCTTTCCACACATACTCTACGGGAGGGAAACTCCACTACGTACTGATTGCAACCAGTAATGGTCTTTCCGGTCCTGGTCCAGACTGGCCGCCGCCATCATATGCTATATGTGCGCTCTGCTCTGCTCTGCTCTATCTATCTCGCTATATACATATAGATAAAATACGCCAGGCTGGACGATCTAATTTCATTTTACTCAAACAATTTATAAAAGTTTTTTATCAAATTCTAGCAAACAAAAGGGCCTTTAGCGGGGGTGCCAAAGCGAATAAAGCATGAAAATCTCTCCCTGGCTTGCCTGCTTTTCTCCAATGGAATTGTTTCAAAAATGACCAGTCCGTTTTTCCTTTGCCCTGTCTGCACTCACTGCATCTACATTCCATATAGACACCTTTTATTAACTATTGAAATTTAAATTAAGTATTGAAATCGATTTAACCCCATGGATTTATTGCATGGAATTAACTTTTTTTTTGTTTGTTTTTAAATTGATTTTATTAATTAAATTAAAATGCCAATGGATTGAATGAGATAAAAAAAGCTACGTGTTATAAAAGCAGCGATTTCCTCACTAGATGCAAATTCGCGCTGATTAAAATTGTTATTTTAATGGGCGCTGCCAGAAACGAGGTAATGAACATAATAAACAATTATACCTTGTTTTAATAAGAACTAAACTTGGTATATAAGGTGTAAAAGTTAGACGTTCCAGTTTCCCGTGCTTTCATTAACTTACACAAAGCTTTTTCGATAGTCTAGTTTGCTGCTCGTCGGAAACCGCAGGTATTACAAGCAGCAAGATACATTGTGTCAATTTATTGTTGCGTTATTAAATCAAGATTTTAGGCGCGAATGTTTTCAAGTTTAATTAAATCGGACAAGAACACACGAGAGCACGAAGTGAGAGATAATTATTTTCATCGTTTGAAATATGTTGGGCGAAACTCGCGAAGACGTCTCCTTTTCTTTTCAATGTAGCTACTGTGCCTCCGGAACGTCTTGCCAGGCGCTCTCTGTCTCTGCCGTAATAAAGAAAAATGTTCTGTTCGATTGGTGCGAATTCGAAAAACAAAAAATGAAATCGTATAAGCGATGACAGTTTAGGTCAGAAGCCAGGGCAAAATCGATTGTGCACTCGCACGCACACATAAGCATAGACACAGAGGAACATATATACATGCTGAGTATACAGTGGTAGGCACTTTGGTCGAGTGAAATTAAAAAAGAATAATGTTTTCGTAGCCCCGGTAAAGGGAGAAAAATGAGCGTCCATGCGCCACCAAATAAACGACTTTATAGGATGTACATTATAAAAGTTTACCAGCGTTTGTTGTCGTCCGACGTTTAGTTCTCGTTTTGCATAATACGATTTTTCTTCTTGGACGTCTAGAGGCAACGTAGGAAACGACTTTCCAACTATAAAAAAAATAAAAAAAAAATTGCATTCTGATATTTTAATATATCAAATTTTATTATCCTTTAAAAATTTTGCTCTATTTTTTAATTTATTTTTTAACTTATTTTGCTCTTTATAACTAACTTAGTTTTTTTTCATTAGACACTATTTTTGTAACAGAAGGGATTAAAAATGTTATTAACAAATATTTCTATAATGTTAATCTATGTAATTACAGATTAAAGGATGATAAAATGTTTTTTAAAAAGCTTAATTTTTAATCTCTTTTTAAATCAACGCATTAAAAAAAATCAAATTTACCACTAAATAATTAATTATTAATGGAAATAAACCATTATAAAAAATATAATCTCTTATGGACCTATATTGCAAAATGGAAACAGAAAAGGAGAAAATTTTAGTTTTAATTTTCATGGTCTATTAATATGCATTTTTAATTACTGAACGAAAATCCCAAAAGGCAAAAAATATAACGCATCTTTAATGCCCACCTACTAGCAGCGCATAATATATTTATACGAAAGCGCATAATGATCTTTATTAATTTACACGCGGTATGTTGCCTGTTTTCATATAATATTGCGTTTCCTCCGGAATTTATGAGTAATATATAATGTATTAAATTTTAATCGTTGCGCGGCTTACTCTTTCCCTTCCCTCACTTTCTCTCTCTCTCTCTCTCTCTTCATTTGCTTAATGTTGTTCTTCGTAGCACATTCTTCTTCTTTTCCGCCTCCGATTTTATTGTAAGCTGCAAAAATACAAAGTGCATTATTATTGGGCCCATTTCTTTACAGTGCTTTGCTGATGCTACGGACGGACTAAAGCTGGCTAAATATGAAAGAACTAATTTCCGTATAATTGGAATGTTTATTGTTTCATAAACTTAATAAATGGAATACACCTGATGATTTTTACAGAAGCTTAATTTTATATAAAATTTTTTATTTTATACATTAAACAATATTTTTTATTTAAAAAAAATTGAATAGTTTTTTTTAATTTTTGTGTTGACAAATAAAATATATTCTGGTTGAAATATTAATTCATTGTTATGGACTAGCACTGAATAGAGTAAATTGTAATGGTATGCGTTTGATTAATTTCATATTTATTTTAAAGGGGTTATATTTAACCAAAATTAATTAAATTTTGTTGTTAATAAGCAACATATTATATGGTAAAGCAGTAATAAGACTATATGATGATATTTAAAGGGTTAAAGTTAACGAGGCTAATTTAAAATATGCAAATAAGAAAATGTGACATTTTTTATCTATTAAAAAATTAAAAATTATATTTTTCATTTAAATTTCGCTATTCACAAAATTTTCTATTTTTGACAACTTTATTAAATTTTTTTTTACATAACTAAGAACCTTAAATGCCTCTTTTACAAATAAATTATATACTTAAATGGTAAATACAAAAAAATATAATAAAGTAGCAAATAACTAATCAAATTAATTAGAAATAAATTTGCACAACTAGGGTTGCCGATTAAAATAATGAATTAAATGGAAGCAACAGCAAATTGAGGTGGAAATTTTTGCTTAAATTTTCTAAAGAAAGAAATGTTATACTTTAAAAATTCTAAATATTAAGTTTTCGATTTTTTTAAGCAATCCCAAAATTGTTCTACTTTTCAAATTTTAATTAAAAAAAAAAAAGCAGTAACAGAAAATGTTGATTAAAAAGAGGATAATTAAAAAGAAGCTTAGATTTTGATAAAATATAAAATTTGTAATGTAATTTAATTTATGGTTCAACTAACTAACCAAATTAATTAGCAATAAAAAGGCGCAAAAAATTTTATTCTGCGAATTTCGACCTTTTAGATTTCAAAAACTTATATTATTTAAAATTCAAATTACAATACCTTAAATAAATCCACTTTTTTATCACTTTTATAAAAAAAAAGTGGAAAGTTGTTAAGATTTATATAATGTTTGAGATTACATAAAATTGAATAAAAGTAGCAAATAGCTAATCAAAATAAATAGCAATAAATAGGCGCAACTAGAGTCGCGAATTAGAGGAAAGATTGTAATGGGAGAAAGGGCAAAGCAGGAAGAAATTTTTACGTTTTCTGTGATTAAAGCGAACGAAGTTGATCTTGGCTTACGAGATAATCCGATTCCGCAACGCTACATCTATACATACAGATATAGTATAACATGTCCCTATGTACATGCTCTTAGCACACACACACACACACACACACATACACAAACACTCCTAGATATTCTTTTTATATATATGTATTCGGTATGTATTAATATCATTTACGTTTCCTCGCGTACAGCCGCCTCCGGGCTCGCAGCACTATACAGTAGATTCAACAAGTGAGGACGACGTATTGGCGTGTCCGCAGACGGCGTCCTCGCGACGCCCCAGCATACGTGCCCTTTTGCACTGGGCGCCCCCATAGACGTGTGGCTGTGTGTTTGTGTGTGTGTGTGTGTGTGTGTGTGTGTGTGTGAGCGCGACCTTATTTCCGCCACTTGCACAATCGGAACTGAAGACTACATTTAGGACATTCTGCGATTTGAAAGGCGTCGCATTTGCTTGAAATATGTTTATTCCTTTCGTTTTCTTTTTGCACCTTTTCGCTCGCAGTTGCTGCCGCCAGTGCTTTCGCTCTTCTCTTCTCCGTTCTTCGCATTTCGCGTCACTCCAATATATGGCCGTATATATTGAGGAGCGAGTGTGAAGAACGTTTAGCATCGCATATGCACATGCATATACTTATACGTTTCTAATACAATTATCTTAAATAGATTTGCAGGTGTGTTAGGCAAAGTATACAAGTGTTGAATGATTTTTCACTTTTACCGGGTGTGCCAGAAGCGAAATTGCTCCTCTTTCATATGCGCCAATTGCGCGCAATTATTCCTTGTCGAGAACTATTTTCACTTGGAATGCTGCTTTTGAAGAATTCTTTTGCTGCGTTTATTTCTGTTTAAATGCATTTTTTTAGTTTCATGATTATCTTTTTTTAGTTTTAACAATGAACAGGTGAAAATATTTTAAATTTCTTAGTAAATTCTTTTCCTAGTAAACTAGTAAATATCACCTTTATTATTTTAGATGGTACTCTAGGTTTCTTTAGTTTACTTTTTAATAGAACAAAAAAAAATTGGGATTTTTTAATTTCTACATCTTTTTAAGTTTTGGAAAATAAATCAAAATTGAGTCATAAAAAAAAAAAATGAAATTACGCAGTAATAATTACGAAAACTGAATTGTTAAATTGAAATAAAAAGCATAAAAAGAAACATAAAATATTTTGTCAAAAACCAGGCTTTAAAATTAGTAAAAGATGTATTTTTCAAAAAAAATAGTTCACTTTTAATTTTATTAATCGATATGGGATAAAAACATATAATATCTGAACAAAGTATTCTTAAACTTTAATATTTGTTCTTTGAAAAATTTAAATAAATCAAGTGCTATGTATTTTTGGCATGCGATATGCATATCATTTAATTTAAATCTTACCATTTCTGATTTCTGAAAATTAATTCAAAATTTTTATTTTGAAATAGTTTACTAGGTAGTATATTTGAAAATGTGTTAATTTTTAAAATTTTCGAGGCAACTGTGTTACATTTTAAGCAAAATTGATTAATACTGGATTATTGTTAAAAAAAAGTAGGTAAGAATGCAATTTTTGCAAAAAAAAAAAACAATCTCAACAAGCAAAAAAATAGAGCGCAATTTTTAATAATAAAATGTGCAATGAGTTTTATTATAATTAAAATGCGGTGTCATTTGGATAGTAATTTAAATCCACTCGATTCGTTAAGAGAAAATTATGCTAACATTTTTAAGTCTTTAAATGATATTTATAAGTAATAAATGATAATTTAATTATTGTTCCAATAAATCGCTCTGTATATTATGCCGTTTCTAAAGTGAACAATAATTTATTTTAATTGAAATTATTCTGTTGACAATTTAACTTGCAAAATTTATTTATAAAAAAATTGAATAATAATTGAAAAACCAAAACACAGAAAAAAAGCTCTTAGAAAAATAATGAGAACTAAGTAAATGGGAAATGTGCCACAAAAAATTTTACACACATTTTTTAGTGTTTATTAATTTAGGGAAAAATTGTATTTTCTTTCTATTACGAGTAATTTTCGGTAAAATTAATAAATTAGACTGCGGGTTATTAGCTTACTTCCATTGCATAAATGAGTATAGCATGTGAAGGCGCCGGACTGTTATGTTTATAAAGCTTGCATAATCGCACCTAGCATATTTAAATAAATAATAATTTCCCTCTGCTAATAATAAATATTTAAGATTTTATATAAAAGCTGACCTATTAATTTCCAAGAAGTCATTTCCGCCAAGGATGTTTTTTATTTTTATATTTTTTACATTAAAAATATTATTTAATGAGAGTAAATTAATTTTAAATATGTTTTAATTATAATTTAAATATAATTAAAAAGGAAAATTAAATCTAAATTAATGGACGTAATGGAATAAGTTTCCCGGTAACATTTTGGAAATCCCAAAAGGCGCCAGTAATTTTTAAACAACTGCAATCATCCCATTGGAAATGGAGAATTGTGCAATAGGTATAATTCATCCCAAAGCTGCATAGGTAATGTTTTTAAAAGCAAAGTTATAATTTATAAGCGTATTGTTAATTTGGTCGCGTGTTCCTTTTAATGCATTATAAGAGCGCAGTAGCAGCAACAGCAGCAAAGTTCGCATTATACCTAGGCACCTCCTCCACTCTCTACACTATTTGTGTGTGCCTGTGCATATCTATTCCGCAGCTTTTTTCCAATTTGTCGATGTGTGCGTTCGTGTGACCATTATTTAATTTTATAATTATATTCAATTCCCGCGAGGCTCGTACTGTTTCTTTATTAAAACTTTTGCAAAACTGCGGCTGGGGATTTGCGCGAATGCGACGGCGGCTGCTGAAAAAACAAAAAAGAAACAGAAAGCTGCTCGCTATGCTTCGCAGCACCTTAACTATCATTCGCCCTTCTAAGTATATAAAATATTTTCGCTGAAATTGGTACGTTCAGTGCGGAATTACTAAATGCTGCTTTAGCAGCAGATTAAAAAGTCGCGTCGTTTAAAAAATGAAAAAGTGTAAAACATTGCCAGAGGAACGACCAACCGAAAATTCGCTAGCAGCACAGTATACACGTACATTGGAACCGATAGGAAAATCTAATTTCACAAACCTCGAAACGCCAACATTGCCCCATCATTCGATTTCGCACTAAATTGTTCATAACGGAAGCTCATATCCGGCGGCCCGCGCCCCCAGGTGCACGCGGGGGGGCTGCAACTGCGTAGTGCCAGCGCTTGCCGTCTATCGCCCTTAGCTTAGATTGAGTTGTAATTCGCGTATCCGGCCACCATCTGGTAGGAGACCCTCGCTGGCATGTACCGACGCCGCCGCCGCCACCACCACCATCATCATCATCATCAGGTCACAAGCGCTGATATCACCAGCGTGCCTTGTTGCGCTTCTTTGTGCTACCACCTGATCACCACTCTTGGCTTACTGTGCTTGCTGTTTCGCTGTTGCTTATTGTTGTTAGCTGGCTGGATGTGCGCAATGTTTGCTATTAACGTCTCTGTTATCTGTAGTTATTAAATTAATGACCGAACTGGCCGGCGATGATGTTAATGTGACTGATTATTGAATGATTGATTGTCAGGTGCGGATCAGCAATGTGCAGCAATGTTCGCATATTCGTTTAGGCGTCGAGTTTGAAATATGCTGTGTTCCTATTACGTGGCCAAAAATTGATAGCTGCCCAATTATTACGTTCGATTTGATTTTTGGCGCATCGTTAATTACGTAGTTTTCAGCCGGGGATGGTATAATTTTTGAAGGTAAATTTTACTGAAATATTGATTTTAAATTTATGCAGATACTGAAATGATCAAAAATTTATTTCAATGGTGATAATTCAGTTGACAATATAAAAATTTTTTTTAAATAATAATCATCGGAAAACCTAAAAACCGAAAAAAAAACGCTTAAAATATTTTGAGAGACATAATAAAAGTGTATTACGGCATAAAAAAAATAATTCTTACACTTTTTCACTGTTTGTTAATTTAGGGGAATATTATGCGCTCCTTTTATTAATTTTCGGCAAAATAATTCAATTTGGCTGCGGGTTCATTTATTAGTTGCTTATCACTGCATAAATGAGTATAGCATGTGAAGGCGCCGGACCATTATGTTTATTAAGCGTGTAGAATCGCGCCTAGCATATTTAAATAAATAATTATTTTTGTCTGCAAATATTAAATATATAAGATTATTTGTAAAAGCTGACCAATCAATTCACATAAAGTCATTTCCTCCATATAATTTAAAAAAATCAATTTTTGGATTTTTTTAGTTGCTATTTTGGAAATTGTAGTACTTCAATATTATTTAAAGGTATTAAAAACATTGAAATATTATATGCTTACATATTGTTAAGAGATATCTCGCTTGAAGAGTTAATGATTTGCGAAATAACAAGTCAATTTATTCTTTTGTTAACTATTCCGGATATCACTTATCCCTTCATCGGAACTAAACATTTCAGATAACAAATTAATCAAGGTAAAGGAGCAATTAGACATTCAAAAAAATAAATTTGAAATAAAATTAATTAAAGCGTTACAAATGAGAAAACATTTATCTAGAATATTTTAGACAGATCTTAAGTTGGGGGTTTAGTAATACAACATTTTAGTCTGGGCGTTTGGCCTGGGCATATTGGCATAGGCTAATCAACTATTATTAACAAAATGTAAGAAATAATATAATATAATTAAACATAATTAGATAAATGAGGCTGATTATAAAAATTAACATGTTAACCGATAAGGGAGTATGTCAAATTGTATTTCAATGAAACCAGATATAAAAATAAATTATGAAAAATAATTAGGACACGGCGGTCGGAGCCAAAAGACAACGTCCACAATGACTGTGGCATTACTCTGGCGGTTAGAATAAAAGTGCAGAAATTTTGTTGAATAATTACTATACCTATTGCTTCCAACCAGAAAGTGGTGACATAAAAATGTCAAATATTACAATAAGTGTGGAAAACAATAAGGAACAAAAAGTTTAACTGTATACTCCTACTTAGTAATTGGCTGAAAGAAAAACATAAATTTCAGACTTCAACTGTTGATAGGGTTTTCGCATATTATTATGTGTTAAGCCTTTTTATATTAATTTAAGAAAAGAAATCCCTGATTATTTATTTTTATTTTCCAAAGATAACTTACAATTTTTGATTTGTCGTAAATATACATAGGGATTATTACTCGAAATTATCTTGACATACTAAAATCATTTTAATTATTGTCTATTTATTGATATTATCAAAAATAATTTGAAAGTATAGCGGCCCATAAAAATGGTTTATTATTAACAAAATAATTGTTACAGAGAAAATTAAAAATAATTATGCGATATACTGATTCTAAGTCGATAAATTTATTTCTGTAGTTGCAGCAAACGTAAAGCTAATAAAGTTTAAAATAAAAGTGAAAGAACAATTGATAGTTAATTATAAAAAAAAAGTATTAAAATCATATTGTTTCCTAAAGTGAAACCCCACGCAATTTTACTTTTTTACACAAAGACTCAAACTAAACCCATGATTATCTTTGACATTTCAATGGAATTATGTATTTCGTCATATTAACATAATTATTAATTAAAGCCTAAATAGTTTCCTTCTGTGGATTATTATCAGTGCGATTTAATGACCCATACATTAATCAAATTGTAATATTCGGCATATGTACTTTTCTTGTTTAACACTGTTAACAATATTTCAATTTTAATATTTAATTAACATACTGTAAGTACGCCCACTAATAATGTTGATTTACAATTTAATTTTAGGTAAAAAGCTATTTAAAATAACATTTTTAAATTTATTTTTCAAGTGATTTATTAAAAATAAATTAAAAAAGCTAAATATAAATATTATAATTAATAAATGAACCAAATCCACGTAATGAAAAAGTGGAATTTTATATAAGCTAGTAATTTTTCGCATATAGGTTTTCGCAATATTAAGTGCAGGTATAGCTCATATAGTACGTATAGAAAGTTATATATAAGCACTGGCTATAATCCTCTTTTCATTCGCGTAAGGATTACCCGAAATACTAATTAAGACTTGGGCTTAATTAACTTTTCCGTGAAGTATAAAAAGCGATTTTTCAGCGTTAATCAAAGGGAAAATCATCCGGCTCTTAAAAATTAATAAATACGCCCCAAAACAATACGATTAGTTCGCGAATGAATTATGTACCGTTATTGCGTGGGTTATTGAAGGCGAGGCGAAGGCGCCGGGCTAGCTGCTCCGTATATTACAGGCACATGAACATTGCATATCCATTAAGCGGCAGAGTGGAAGCTCGTCTTTCGAGGATTAAATTTTCGATAAATTTCTGTTTGTTTGCTTATTGCAGCTCAGCAGTGAGCGCAAAGTAACGCATTCGGTGCTGCGAGCGAGCTGCATCGGGCGATAATCAGGGCCCGATGTTTAAATTAAAGCGCGCGAAATAACTGCATTATTATTATTAATTTAATTATAAGTGTAAACGTAAGGATGTCAGTCGGAAAATAGGAATTCATTAGCACAGTTGTGTTAATTAAGAGAACGTTTGTTTGCCGCGCGCGCGTTCTCTCCTCTCTTTACCTTCGTTTGATTGATGGAAATCTCGACGGATTAATTTCCAACTACTACGCCTCTGGCTAGCGGCGTTCGCGCTTCATAATGGAATAATGCACGACTCGAACCATTGCCGACATCAGTGTGACTCGATCCGTGGATGGAAAAAAATAAAATTACTCCTACTGTCTACTGGCCCATGCTAATACCATACCAATGCTAACACACAATTCTATTTATGGGAGGTCCTGCAATAAAATCCAGCCTGGCACTATAATTGCTTCCATTTAAACTTCATTTCGATGGAAATTACCGCATTTCCAGCGAACGCTAACAACAATAATCACGAAAAACACATGCAAAAAATACTAATTGTCCTTTATATTACGACTAATTTTCATTACGGTCCCAATACCAAATAGCAAATTTTAAACTGTTCACAATTTATTTTATTTTTTTCTTACTTTTGCCTATACAGGGCATTCCATTGAAATGTTGTCTCTCTAAAGTGCAAACCGATTGCCTTTTAGTAATAATAGTCGAACACGTCAGCGTTTAAAGTTGATTTATTTTTATACTTATTGTTAAAAAAACAAAAAAGTTTTTTTTGTTTGTTTTCAAATCAATTTAAATATAATCCGCTCATGAAAAGTTTTATTATTTCATAGAAAATAGTAAAGAACACTAGAAGGAATACATTTACAAAGCTGAACTAGGATTTACGGTGGATTGAATTTCTAATGCTATATTTGCAATTTTTTAAAGGGTTCAATGGAAAACTAATGAATTAATTTCAAATACTTTTTGCGGTGAATAAAAAATAAAAAATTGAAGATAAATTGCCAGATTTTTCAAATTTGTTTCATTTTACACAACTTTTAATTTGTTTTCATTTGTGTTAACAAATTTAAAATTTTTACAAGTTACCGGCCTTTATTTTATTCTATTTTTTTTTTGACACAAAAAAAGAATTTTGAAATGGATTCAAGGGTTTTCAAATGAGCACCTTCAAAAAATTTACGCTCGCCCGAGTTGAACCTCCATGAATATTCATTCAACTTTGGTTATTGATTGATGTAGTGAAAAATAAAGAAAGATATTTTTTTTAACAATTGTGAATAAAATTTGAAATTGCAAAGGGGAAAAATTATATAGAGTAGTGCAATTTGCATCCACATAATTGAAAATAGATATCATTAAATAAAACAGATTGAAAACACCGATTCTTAAATAATGAATTTTTTCTTATTTTTTATTTGCAATACCATTTTCAATACCCCAGTGGGACACATTATATGATAAGCATTTTAAATGTCTTTTAATTCATCATCTTAATATGATGGAGCAGTTTTATTCATATTGGCGCACTTTGCTTTTTTTTCACTTAGAAATTTTAAATATTTTACTTCAAACATTTGGCTTTTCATTTATAAAAAAATAATTTTTAAATAGCAATATTTTACATCAATAGTTAAAGTTTAATATCACAGAAATAAAATTAATTATAAATAGATTGAAACTTCTTGGTTTAAAATTTACTTCCCGGGCAATTATGATTTAAAAAATAGTCAAATATTGTTCATTAATATTTTAATTAATTAATTCTGCTAGGAAGTAGTCTTTATATTATTCCGTGAAAATTCTTATAAGGGACAGATTATTAATAGATGCTATCTAGAAAACAATTAATTTTGTTATTTACTTCTATTTACTAAATTACTTTAATAATAGTTACATAAAATAAAAATAATATCTAATTAGATACGTTATTTTTATCAAAATTAATTTAATTAATTATTTACTAATAAAAGCGATGTTTCCAAATTAATATCAAATCGAAACAAATAATAATAAATAGACTGGTAATAATAAATTTATAGTTAATAAATTCCGAAATATATTATTAAGAAAAAAAATTGTTTCGCGATTTATCTGTGCCAACGAGTACTTTTTAATATTGAATTTATTTTAGTTTTATACAATGCAGGATTTAACCCTTTAACTAAATTCCCGATTAAAACCATTAAATAAATGCACAAAACTGCATATTTGCGACAAAATCTAAAACAACAATGTAACAAATTAATTAATTATGTAGCCGGCAATAATTTAGTAGAAGATTGTTATCTCTCTGGACCGACCTATAGTTTCTAATCCCGCTTTTGTTAACCCCGGCGGCGGCTACATGAAATCAATTATGTTTAGTAGATTATTCCGCCATATTTTAGTATTAATTAATGAGGATCATCGTGTTTGGGGATTAACCACTATTATAACTATAAGAGCACGCAGTTATGTAACATGCACGGGCTGGAAACCGCTTGGCCTAATGATGATTTTTATTTATTTAGAATTTATTTCATCGCGGTCTATTCAATCCGAATAATGAACCGCAGATTTTTTTTGTGGTCATCCAAATTACGTGTACATTTTTGGTATCGCATCAGTGACCATCTATTTAATTACGTGACAGAGAATTGACCTGTTGATAGTAATAACGTCAAATGCAGAGGGATTTGTGGTGTTTGAACAAGAACCGCAACGGCGACCGTGGTAACCGCAATCTGGCCATCTATATCCCTCTCCTCCTCAGCTTTGGCAAAAGTGTCCAATTTATTTATTGCCTGGCTGAAAAAAATACAATATCAAGCTGTAGTATAGAGACAATGGAGCATTATTAGTGTCCTCGATGAATGGCCCTGTTGAATTGTCGTTTGTGTGCTCCGATCAAATATGATTTTGATTTACGCATGCAATGGAAATTTTTAAAATGTCCACTTAACGAAAATTTCACTTCCTTTGCATTTCTATTTTCTATTTTATTGTACAGCGCATTGTTCGGTGATAATTTTCGTTCGCATTTTTCATTCGGAATTCTTCCCTCACATTGTGCAGGTTTCGTCGACAACGAACCAGCTTAGAATTTCGGTTACGATGCCTCGAAACCCGTAACATATGAGGACCAATTTCGTCAAATTAATAACGATGTTGTTAATAGTATAAGTCCAATGAACAATTTTCTAATAATGCCTCCCAAATGGATGATGTTCCTTTGATAGACACTGAACATCAACTGCTCTCCCATTGTTGTGCACCATACAGGACGTTATCGATTCGCTTTATATCGAGTATATTGTGTGCCTCATCCGGAATCACCAAGAATGATGATTATTATCTGTAAATACTCTTTTCATCGTCCACGTACTTTTTTCCACTATTATCAATTGTTATTAAGTCTGAAACTAAAAGCTTGTGCTGTAAAATATAATTTTTTTGCAATTTTAATAAGTCCATCGAGTTGTTGTTATCGCGAACGGGGTGTAAATTATTGACGTGCGTTCGCATCACTGACAATTACGAGCTACATTTAACTCTGCTTATAATTAAATCGAATCCCAATTAACAGGGACGACGGCAACATCACAGGACTGGTGATGGTTTCAGTTTTGGTCTCGTTTGTAGTTTGCCGCCTCGCCCCTTAATATTATTGTTAGACCAAAGATGAAGTTAGATCCGTTAGGTAGCCACTGATGATAATATATTTGCATCCACTTCTGTTAGATTTCATTTCAGTTGTATTCTCAAATTAATTAGTGGCACATTTTGCTTTTCAATGGATGATTTCTTTACAAATGTTCTTAATTAAAAGTTAATAAACATTTTAAAGAAAGTAAACTTTAATTTAAAAATCTTTTCAATCATGGAAAATAGAAAAGAAATTCCTTACGAGTTAAGTATTGATTAGAGTAAAAATTTGTTTAAATTTCCGTTAAAACAAAGTCAAAGCGCTCAAAACAATCAAAAGCCATCAAATTAGAAGATGCAAAACTTACGAAAAATTCTTTTTTTTTACTTCAAATGATTGTTAATTAAAAGTTGCTAAACATTTTTAGTAAATTAGCTTTAATTAGGAAAATCATAAGTTTATCAGTTAATATTGCTTTGGATTTCCATAGTTTTTAACGTCTTTTCTAACATGTAAAATTGGTAAAAAGTACTTTCCAATTTAAGTACTGATTAGACTAAAAATTTGTTTAACTTTCCATTAAAACAAAGTCAAAACACTCAAAACAAACAAGAGCCATCAAATAAAAAGATGCAAAACTCAGGTAAAATTCAATTAAAAAGCGGAAGTTTTATTTAGAACAAATATCCTGAGTGTTGAAGCCCAGCAAGATTCGTGCAGTGTCCCGAATAATCCACAGAAAGAGTTTTAAATCAGTAATAAAAATAAAATGTATTACTTAAATATAGTTTCAAAATATTATAGAAAATGCAACTACTATTTAAAATAAATAAAAATCACTTATGGAAGAGACAATAAGTTATTGTGTTGCAAAACGTGGACTGTATTTTCCGACGGCAGATAATGAGAGCAGACATGTTCTGGTGGCGTTCCGGTTTTCCGGTACATTTCAATGCTGATAAAGTTGTTTAGTTGTTTGGCGAAACACACACGCCTTTCAATAACTGCTTTACTCACGGATGATGATAGTCTTATGTTATTATGAAAGGGAAATGTCGTCGCTGTTACAATACCTTTTATATCGGAAACGATGCGCCGCCGCCGCCACCGCCGCCGTTGCTGCCACAACTACGACGCTTTCCTACTAGTAGACGTTTATTGTATTATGCGCCTATTTACACAACCACTTTACCCATCTATTTATATGTATATAAACCAGCCATTTACATATATTGCGGGAGCATTTTTCATTTTTTCGTCTCTTCTATTTGTTGCAGCGGAACGGTTCCTGTGTCGGACGCAAAAAGCGACGCGAACGGTAAGTTTTTCCACAGTGTGTTTGTTAACTTTTCGTTCTGCAATCAACTTAAGGAAGAAGCAACAGTGGAGAGAGAAGACGAAGAAGAAGTGCTTGTATTACTTTATAATTACTTTTGGAAATGGGAAAAAGTCGCCGCTCACAGATTTGCGCTCTTCTTCTTTCTTCTCCTTTTATTACGTCAATTCATAATAAATTGGAAATGAAAGGTGGAATTGGTATGGGGGCGGGGAAAATTTAGAGTTTAATCCGATGCTGTGTTTAATGTTTATCCAAGACTCGCATTTTTTTATTCCTCCACCGGCGTCCCCGTTCGTGTTTGCCAACACAGATCGGATACAAAGTTCGGTACATTGCCAGTATCCTTTGTGTAAGCCAACAATGCGTGGTTCGTATATTAGTGCATTCAATGTAGGTCGCAAATTATCAAACAAGCTGCAAACTTGATACCTTGTTGCATCGTCCAAATGCCACTATGTACTTTTGATACCAATCATCTTGTGTACCGTCTCTTTGAGTGACCAATCTATCTCTCTCTCTCTCTCTCTATCTCTCTCCTTGTCACTGTCCGGTGTCCTACGCAAACTAATTACGCACGCACTTTGCCGACAACTAAATTGCAATTTTCGGTTCAGGAAATATCTGGTTGGAAAAATTGCCGACCGGTCGAAATACGTTTGCACTCGTTCCTCATTCGCGCTAAGCCGCTGTTTTAAATAACCAAATTGCTGCGGGATTTGCGCACGCAAATACCCTCACATATTTTAATTAACAATATTCCGAACCAGCGATAATAATAAATAAATTAATATTTGCATAAGGGATGTCAGCGCGCAATGATATGCATTCCTTTAAATTAAATAGGCCGCATTGAGCGGTTGCTAAATATACGGATTTCGATATTGGATGCTGTGCGCTGCAAACAGGAATTACTAAAATTCTCAGAAATTTAGAAAAGGTTAGCGAACAATGAAAAACGGCGAATTGTTCGATAAGCCCTGGAGGACTAAACTGCGTGAATTTCCGTGTCCTTAAAATTATACTGTGTTGGCTTCGCGCTCTTGTCATTATTACTACTGGGAAATTACTGTCGTTGACTTTCCCAAAGCATGCCCATTGTATAACAATAAATAAGGTGAAATTTATTATCAAAAAGATGAACTGGATTTCCTTTCTTTGGCGTCATTTATTTATTAAATAAATAGGTAATTAAATTACTTTTGCAAATTTAACACAAAAAGAAATTGTCTTTTGGACTTATTTTTTAATAAATAAATACTTAAAAATTCGCTATTAAATGAAATTGCTTTTATTTTGAATTTATTATTTTTTTGTTGTAATATAATAAATTTTGAACACCCTAAGTAAATAAATACTTAGTTAATTTGTCAATTGGAAAATGAGAAATATGTAATAGAAAGTATTAAATTTTCTCTATTTGTTTTAAGAAAAAACGGATAAAGCATAAAGCAGATAAATGAACGAACAGATTTATACTGTCGTAATTATAAAAGTTTATTTCGAAATGAATTTTAAGCTAATTAAAAATAACTGGGGGCGGTTTGTTGTACGTGCAAGGCGGCATTAGTTTACAAGCTTTTTCTGACCGCAGAAAATAAAAGCATCCATATGGGGCCGCATTTACGATCTTTAATGCTACACAGCGAAAATTAAATTTTTTTCAATGAAAATTTCATTAAGCGCTTGCACTGCCATCGATATAGGTAGAGGACGAGCACACATACCCCCTCATTTCTACCATTATATTTTCCAATAATAACTAGAGAGCTTTATTACTGGCTCTTCATTATACAAAGGAAAAATTAATTAAATTAATTTCAAAATGTGCGCGCAAGTGTCACAATTGATTCGTTTTTTTTTTGTTTTGTTGTTGTTCTTCAATTATTTTGTTCATTCCAGCTGAAACCAAAAATTAATGCAAAGGCACACAAACATATGAGCAAAAATAAATAAGAAGAGCGAAAAAAAAAGTGAACGTGCGAAATGGAAAACTTCAGAGCGAGTGTACCCCCCGAAATGAACTCGTAATCTGTAATAATTTGTTAATTATAAACCCAGTGCGGCGTCGTGTAACTAGATTTAAAAGCGACGAAGCTTAAGCAACATCCGACCGACCGCCCCCACCGTGCGTCTTGGTAATCAGATATCTGCCTGCCCCGTGGCATTTATTTATAATTACTTCTAAGCCTAAAATCCCTAAGTATGAAACTAAAATACGGAATAACCCGAGGGCCAGGGGGGCCCGTACCTATTTACTTCCGGCCGTCGCCTGCAAGACATTAAAGCACACGCTCCGAACCGCCTCCAACCAAATTGTTTTCCACCGGAAAAAAAATCTTTTACAATTTTATATTCAATTTAATTGTGTCGAAAGTGAAATTTGTTACTTGCTCATTATTTTTAACACGGCTTTAGCTCGTAAAATAAACAGTTGATGATATAAACAATTTCCATGCATAGAATATAAAATGTAAGCTTCGAATTAATTAAAAGGGCAATTATAAAATGGTAGAAAAATAGTAAAAATCGCAAAAGCAAAATGCTTTATGCATTTGAATTTTTCGAAATCGATTTTAATTTGGCTAATTGAAGATTGCGGACTCTCTTAATTCGATTGCAATTCCGCACACGAAGAAATCGAATAATTTTATCGTGCCCTTAAATATCCTCATAATTAAATCGCGAATGGGCGTCTGCATAAAAGCACCCAATTAATTTATAAAAAAAAAAAGTTTCGCCCAAGGCGCAAGCTAAAATATAACGAAGAAGTATCGTCACTATGTACTGAAATGCAAAGCGGTGTTTTACAAGTTTGATAAGTCCATAGTAGACGGCGTCAAAATTAGAATTTTAATTAATCCGATTTTAATCAAAGCGGCATTAATCGAGCGAGTTATCTTGGGCGCGAGTCGAACGTCCAAAAAATATACCGTGTGAACTTAATTAGCCTTTCGAAAATGTACAAAGATACAAAGCGACACGCAAAAATCGATGCAAAATTAAACTCACCTAAAATGTAATTTCGCAGAGCAATCTTAAGGCAATTTCGCTAATGAACGTTTGCAATTAAGTTTCGTAAGTTGCGTTTCGACGAACCGCCTTTAATGATCTTCTTCTCGTACTCGAAAACACTTCCTGGCCACTTTCGACTCGATCATTGCGAGTGCGTGTTTGATTTGTATTATTGTTGAATTAGTTGTGCCGTTAAATTTTAAGAGTGAGTTGTTAATTGTAGTGAGAGTGATGTGTTTTGTGGGAATTGAAACGTGCGTTGAGAGTCGGGGTCGCGACGCCGCCGCCAACAGTGGCGGCAGCAACCTGACTGATTCACCGCAGGATTCGCAGTGTGTTTTGGAGTTGTAGTCCTAAGGCGCCTGCCCATTTTATCCCTCAGGTGAATCGTCCCCACCACAGGGCGCATTCGAATAGAAATATGTTTATATGTATAAAGTGGGCCCAAATTAAACGTCCGCAACGTTTGACATAATATAAATAGTTGCGTTCGTTGCATCTCGTCTATCGATCTCTGCGACGTCCCTCCGCCCCCGATTATAATTTTTTTCATTTGCTAATAAAGACGCCCACGATATAATGCGCGGCCACACGTGTTTTTCCTAATAATAAAGGGCGATTCTCTCGCCGCTGCCGCCGCCGCCGCGCGGATCTGAAAAGTTTGCCATCCGAAACATCTTCAAGGAGGCTATTTGAAAGGCCATGCGCCGTGACCTCGAATGATAAATGGATGGTATCTGTCCAGACCACTCCATCCGGCAAGATTTGTGTATAGTAAACGACCCTAATGAGCCGCCCCACGGTGCACCTACTTCTACCGGCTATACCTGTACATATTGCGCTTGCTCTAAAATCCCGCTAATCAAAAAACTGTCATGTGGAGGGTATTGAAAGCGCCGCAATTAGGATTCCAGCTGTAATGTAAAGACCCCTTGCTTACAAAATTATCAACATTCAAATACAGAGTGCCTCCTAAAAAATTCCAAAATATTCCAAATTCTTATCATAACAAAATTACAACGTGTCTAAACGTAAATTATTTAAAGCAATAAAAAAATCAAATTAGAAGGTAAAATTTAAATTTTCTTCAAAAATTTATCAAAAGCAATGTAATTTTAACATTAAATCGAAGTACCCACTAAAAGATAATATTTTGACACATCCCCTGCAGCTAATCTAATAGTTTTAGAATCGTTCGTAGCACGGGGTTAGGTTTAATGCAAGTTTAGATATGTGCGCAAATCGGGTCTCATTTAATTAGCAACAACTCTGGTGGTTGGTTTCACGTGTCCCGCCGAGTAATTGCATGGCGCATAACGTCATACATACAAATGTCCTACTGATTGTTACCCCGCATGAAAACCACTGTGATGGCTTAAGGACACACTCATTACGATAGTGCACGTACCGAAAAATGCTCTTGTTGTGTCCGACGTGCTGTTATTGCTACTGTTATTCGCAATGTTATTGGTACTTGAGGTGAAGGCGCCGGTTTTCCATAAGTGGTAAACCTCTCGATCAACAAGTTATCGTTTTTTATTATTTTATTTTTCTATAACTTTTATTCATTATTACTTCTACTATTACTTTCTTTGAATATTTATTGGATTATCTTTTATGTAAAATTAAAATTGTTTGGTATAAATTTTAATTTTGTATAATTTGTATCTCGTATCACTTTAAATATAACCAGAAATTACTCTATTTTTTATTTTGAAGTGGTTTCCTTTTTTTTGGATTTTGGAGGCCATTTTTGCTTAGAAAATCAAGTTTTTAGTTAATTTGAAGTAATCTCACTTATTTATATTTTAATTTTATAAAAAAGTCATTTTTGACTTAATTGTAATAAAAACACAAAAAGTAACAACTTATTATTATTATTATTATTATGTAGAATTAGTGACCTGATAAAAGCAAGAATATTATTTCCAAAAGAAATATAGGATTTACTATTTAATTAGTAGTAATTATCGCTAAAAGTCTAAAATAGTTTATTTTTTCGCTGAAAATAAATTAAGTAATTGCCATAAAAGTACTTTATCCAGCAAGAGAGAAAATCATCGATAAAGAAAAAGAGAGTAATTAGAAATTAACATTTACTCTTTTCTATTTGATTAATTGTGCCTAAGAGCAAACATATAAAAATAAAAAGATTAAAAGCGCAGATTTAAATTAGAACGCGCAATTAATTAGGGAACTTTTCGACTGAAGCCCTAAATCTTATCTTTATTACAGAGTAAATAATTTTTGTTATAGGATTTCGGCGTACTCAAAGTTTATATTAACGACGCCGAAACGCGCACACACAAGCGCAATAATTCTAAAGAGGAATAATTAATATGGCTCTCTCTCTGTGTGTGTGATATCAATGTGCGTACGCAAAGAAGCTTAACACGGTGAAAGAGAAAGCGAGCTCTTGCATTTATCAACTAAGCGCCCAATGTACTATATCAGTACCTATATCTATCTGACAACTAAGTGTAAATGTTGTTAGCATAACCATAGTTATGTGTTCGCGATAGGAGTGTGTGACGATGAGAATCAGGCCGTCAGCGGCAAAGACAGGAGCGATTTGTTTGGCCGCAATTTTCCGGCCCGGTATCTCTCACCCCGTGTTCCCCTTTTACACCCAATCATTGACGCTCTGCAGATCACACAACGGCCGCTTCCTATATACCCTTCTTCTATATCATCATCAATTTCTATGTGTGCTGCTGCACCCGAACGCCGTCACACCACATACATGGTGCCTAGTGGGAAAACAGCGTCGCTTTGAGAACGAGCGGCGATAATCGTCTGATGTGATTTTATAGATGAACTGCCACCGCATAACCGATATTATTATTAATATAGGCGCCAAACGGAGTTTTCGAAACCTGTGTCTGTGTGTGCGGATTTCGCTAAACTCGAATAGGCGAACTTAAAACATAAAGAGTTGTTTCATGATCGTTCACCTGAAAAACTCATCCATCGAATTAACCCTTCGAGCTCAGTCCATTGGATTGATTTGTTCTCTTCCATCCGGTCCTGGTCCCTCTCGTAATATTCACACAGAGAGGTAGGTTGTCGCGGTGAAGAGAGACGCGCGAAATGCGGGGTTGTGGGCGTAAGGTGCTAACATGCAAAGTGTGCAATGTGTACATATTTTCAGAAATGAGGAAACGATGCATGTTTAATTGTATTTGCCAGTGGATAAGGGTGGACCGCGTGATCATGGCTTTGACGTCACTCACTTTGGTGTTGTCGGCTCTGTGGGGAATGAGACTGTACTTACCCCATGTTTTCATGTACCTTTGAGTCTATTTCTGTAGTTTGCGATCGATACCTCTACATACCTCTAGTAATAATAGACTTTTTCATTTATTATTAGAATTAAGTCTTATCTTGATTTTTAATCATCGCAAGTCTTTCAATTTCACTCATAAAATCTTGGAAAGGTGGCTATTTTCTCAGCTACTTATTGCACTAAAGTGAAAGCGTTGTGTGAAATAACAATGCATTGCTTTCTGAATTTAATTAATTATAATAAATTCAATTAAATGGTTGTGATGCATTTCAAGATAATTAATTTTAATAAAAAAATTATTAAACAAATTATCACTAGATCATAAGATACATTTAATTAAAAATCCACTTAATTTTTAATAAAATTTTGAATTAAGTAAAAATTATATTTTATTCCTTTTTAAACCGATTGTAAATCCGTTACAGATTAATTTAAATATAAATTATTCTTAAACAAATTAATTTTTATGGATTTAAATAACTGTTTATAATGAGAATAAAATCAATTTTGTTTATAAAATAGATGAACGGAGGTTATTTTCCCAGAAAATATTTTTTCTATGTGAAGGCGCCTGGATACTAACAACTCATTGCCTTCTGAATTTAACTAAATGTAATAAATTGAATGAAATAGCTAAGATGGTACTGAAGAAAAATAATTTTATAAAAAATAATTAAACAAATTTTGAATTTTTAAATAAATAAAATATTATATTTCATGATATCTTTAAAAAAAATACAATTGAGTGTTGCAAATCCGTTACGAATTACTTTAAATATCAAATGAATTATAGAATTATTATTATGAAAATAAATTGAGATCGATATGAAATTGGTCATAAAGTGATTAAAATCGATTTTGTATATAAATTGGAAAAATGGTGGTTACTTTTCTAGATACTAATTGCACCTAAGTGAAGGCGCCGGTATACTTGCAGCGCCTTGCTTTCTGAATTTCTTAAATTATATTAAATTAATTTAAAAATAAAATTTTATTTTTGTATTTTCTTCATTTAAAATCCAAATACAAGTAAAAATCGATTTCTTATTATTATAAAAATTATTAATAATTTAAAAATAAATAAATAAATTTTGATCGACGTGAAACTGCATGTTAAGAGCCACTTTAAAGCAGTGCAGATAAAACGATAAAGACTTTGGTTGTAGTAATAATGTATCCAGCTGCACGGCCGTTATGTATCCGCGTATATGCAGCTTAATGAATTGGGTAAAGTGTATTTAGTCCGGAAGTTTAGTAGTGAAACGTACACAATGCGTAATACGGTTGTGTTTGCTTTACACACGTCACTCTCGTTTGTTTCGTGGACGAGAGAGGTGGCGTACATAAGATAGGAACTATGGGTTGCTTGACACACAATGAACCTGTAGATTACATTGTAATCGCCCCAACGTTACTCAATGTGCTCTCTTGCTGCCATGCAGCTTGTACAACAGGCAATAGCAACAGCAACAGTATACACCGACACCATCCCCCGTCGTATCGTCGTCGGCGTATGACGCTTTTCGCGGCTATCATTATGTCATGAACGAAGACCGTCTTTATTCTTCCGATACCACCTTATACCTTCTATGAATGCGGTGTGTGTGTAGATCTATACAAAAGGCACAAACTAATTTACTATCTATCAATTTCCTCGGCGAAATATCTTGCCCCATGGAATTATATTCACTTCATAAGGGCCTACGAGACTTAATTGACAGATTTCGCTGCCGAGGGGTTTCACACATTGATTAGTCTCCATATTTGAATAATACAGATTGCCCCTATTGATAAATTATTAAGATTTTTTTTACTCGATTGGAATTTCAATGAATCTTGAGAAATGTTTATTATTTCTTAAGGTTATTTGCATATTTATGAAAGATTATTTAATTTACATTTATTTTTCAAATAATTTATTTTATTTTTATCTGATCGAAGAAGATGTTAACATTTTTGTTCAAGGAATCCTTCTAAGAATAACTAAATATCTATTTTTTCCTTCACTATCAATTATTTTCGAAGCAAAAGTAAATAATTTGTCAATGAATCATGGCAAATATTTAATATTTTTTGAGCTATTCATTTTTTGAATATTCATTTAATTTTAATTTATTTTTAAACTAACTTAAGTTTTGAATCTAATTGAAGAGGTTTTTATCAATTTTGATCAAGGAATCTTACTACTCGTAAAGAAATGTCCAAATTTCAATTTAATTCTGCATTTTCAATTATTTTCGATGAAAAATCAAATAATGATCAATGAACATTGAGAAATGTTTATTATTTTTTAAAGTTATTAGCATATTATTGAATATTGATTTAATTCACATTGGTTTTTAAATAACCTTTTTTATCTGAATGAAGTGGGTTTTAACAATTCTATTCAAAGAATCTTACTAAAAATAAAGTCCAAAATTTCAATTTAATTCTGCATGTTCAATTATTTTCGATGCAAAAGCAAATAATAATAAAAATGACCCACTCAATACATAAGGTGTTCAACATATGGAAGTCCGTAAATATATTGAAAAAAAAAATTGTTACGAGAATATAATGCCGGTCTCTATATCTTGAGAGATTTCGCATTTCTTTCTGCCCTTGCCAAAGAGGGTGTACCTAGAAACCTTATAAAAAGTTAGGTTACGTAATAAGCTTTCCGTTCCCCTTTTAACGAGCTTCCATCCCTCAGGATGTTCGAATCAATTTGCATCGAATAGACAATTTGCCGTTGCAAACCGATTCGTAAACATTTATTTAAAGGCATCAACAATTTAATTATATGTTACAGCTATAGAACCGGGACTGGTGTGCTCTCGTTTCTTTCTTTTTGCTTTTTTTCTGCCGGCGCTCGGCGGTTCGACGACGTGACATTACCTATATTTTCTCTAAACGTGTTCATTACAAGCGCTTAAAGGTCGATAAATTTCCGGTGGACGGGGCCGATTTAAAAAGACGACGGTAATCTGCAGTCGCCGTTAAGGGTAATGGGCAAACTACAAGGTGCATTCTCATTGCACAAGAATCGAACCCCCGAGGCTCATGAACGCTTCGCCTGCACAGCTACAGCTCTGTACTCTCTCAATCTTTTGCCTCCCAATGAGAGGGAGCTTAGTCGAGCACAATATTTAGCCGGTAATCGTTTTAATTATGATGCACCGTCTGCAATTATCCGCGTGCCGTATATGCATGATGCGTATTAGGACCTAAAGATCTGATTCCCGACTGCTTTCTATTCGCAACGAATATCTCCCGATATTGCTCTTGCTTGCACTTTATTCCGCCATGCTTTTATCGTTTTCATTTCACTGCATCTTACTCTAATACTTTTACCCACTGCTGGTATTGTTGCACTATTTCTCAGAGACAATCGATATTCGCAAAGCGTATCGAATATGTTTTTCGCATATACGATGCTCCATTGCCTTGCATTACTCGATTATTATTGTTACAATTCCCGAAAAAGATTCTCCTTTACTCTAGATGCGTTGATATCATTTTTATTATGCTGTTTCTATGCAGTTCTTTCACTATTGTTTCGGGGAAAATGTTTGCAAAATTGGATTTATAAGTAGGTAATTATTTTTGTAATAATTCCATTGTAATAAATAACCCATTATAATATCTTATTGGCTTATACATTTCACAATTATGATAATAATTTCTGCACAAAAAAAAAGATATAGCTAAATTTCCATGTTTTGCAAAATGATATATTTAATGGTAAGGCAAGTACATAAAAATATTGTTTTTATTAATAGTCTACATTTTCAAGTGATATTAATAATAACAGTAATTACAATAAAGCGTTGTTTTTCCTGAAGTTTGAATTTTTCAGTTTTGGACTCTGAATTTCCCGGCGCCTTCATCATAACCAGATTATTATGTTAAAAATTCATTTTAATTTATTGTCCGGTTATCTAAATGATAATAAAATTAAACAAATTCTGTTTCTCCAAAAATGTTTGATCAATTATAATTAAAGATTTTATGCTGCCAAATTGCCCGGCGCCTTCATCATATCCAAAATATACAAATCTATTACACCTTTTTTCACAATAATATAAAACTTAATGAATCTATTGTAAATTCAATTTTTAATAAAGGCCTTTTAAGGTATAATAGTTACTCTTATCATTAAAAAATGTAAATATTTAAAATCAAGTTGAAATTATAACTGAGGATAAGTTAGTACATAAAGTTATTTCTTGTTTTAATACATTGCAAGACTAAATCGGATATGGCCTTAATAAACGTTTATTATTAGTAACATTTTTCCAAAAGATAATAATATTTTCGATTATTGAAAAATATACCATAATTATTGAAATACTTTAATCATAAAAATACATTAAACTCGATTAAGTGACAAAAGATATGACAAAAGAAGAAACAAAAAGTTAAATTACAATCGGAAAAAAGAAGCTCGACTTTAAGCAATATAAGTTTCATAACATATAATAAATATTCAAAGCATTTCAAAGAAAAAAACTTTGCAAAAGTTAATTAAGAAAACTACATTTAAAGCCAATTCGGAGTGCGAAAGAAAATCAGAGGGCGGCGAATGAAAGAGCGCGAAAAAAGCGGAAGCGTACATAACGTACGTGCAGTACATTGCGGGTACAGCGCGTTTTCCGCGAAAATTAATTGTGCAAATTGTGAATAAATATAAAGCGTTTCAGGTTTGTTATGTATTCGTGGCCGGCTTAAAAGCAAATATTTTGTTGCTAAACGCGCCGCGCACTCACTCTCGCTTAGGTGGGTACAGTTCGAGCACGAAAATGGGGAGTTTTCCGGAGCCGGTTGTGCGCACATATAAAACTTTCCGAATCGTTTTATAAGCGAACGGTAAACAAGTTATTCATAGTAATAGTATGAAATTGGATTTTAAATAAATTGAGCTCTTGCACCTATTTACATGTCATTATTGCGTCATCCCTTATATACTTTTAGAAAATATCCACTTGGCCCCAGCGTTCCCTACTACTCTTCTGCCCTTACTCCTTTTTTTCTTTTTTCTGCAGTTTCTTTCTTCCATCCTTCGTTGTCTACTGCTTCGAACGCTTTATCTCCTGCACTAAAGGACTGACGAAACTGTTGAATTATTAATTATTTTTTTTTTAGGTGTTTTTTTCATTTTTTTCTTTTCTTTTAGATTTGATATTGTTCTTTTTCATTGATTTCTAAAACCATAATGAAATTCAGAAATTTAGAAATATTAAATTAAAATAATCACGAAAAAAAAAACCAAATGAAGAATGAGAAAACGCGTAGCTTGAAGCATGTCTAAGGATTGGGAAGTATATGTGGAAAAATTGCACAGAGGTATCGCACGTGATTAGATGAAGCGTGCGAAGCTCTTTAAAAGCGTGAATCAAAACGTGAAGAAAATGCGCCTACTGGTTCAACTGCACGATTCGCACAATATGCTCAATGACTGATTGATACCAACAGCAGCGTGTAAATACACGGAGCCCTTTCACGTTTAAATACGAGTTACAATAACGTCGAAACGTAAGCAGTGGTTGTAGTAATCTTAAAATAATTGCAGAGCAAACGTGACGTAAATCGCGTGGGCGGACTCAATTAGAGAGGCGGCACCGCAGATTATTCGTTTTTTGCATGTTCGAATTATTATTATTATTATTATTATTATTGGTATTTCAGATTCAGATTTGGATCGAATATAATGTACTGTATCCGTATACCTTTAGCGGGGGAGAGAGAGCCGGGGAACTTAGTATACTCAGTGTGTACATGAATATATTTCTCATGGGCCCATCGCTTTCTTTCGCAGTGCCGCCGCCGCCAAGGCGTCCGCCTCGCAATCCCGATCCGTGTCCAGTTCTTTGAAAAGCTTTGGCGAGCTTTACCGGAGCGCGCTTTCGAATTCAATTTCCATTTTAAGTTTGCCATCGGTTCGCAATAATGCCGACGAATCCTTCTTACCGCCATGTGCCAAAGACTTATATATTCCGCGCAGTAATAATAACAACAATTCTATAGGCAGCGATGCCTATATGCATAACCTTTAAGAGATTTCTGTAAAAATAGATTTGTCTCATTGAAGAGTGGCTAGACCATGATAAATTCGTTATACTTAGGTACATGTCATATGGATTTTTTTATCGGCAAATGCTCACGTAAAATCATTTTTTTGTCTTTGCTAAATTAAGAAATTTTTTTTTCATATTTTCCATGAATTTTTATTACGTCTGGTTTTTTTCAGTTCCGTAATATTATTTTTTTAATTAACAAAGCCTCTATAATTTTTTTTACCAAGAATTTAAATTTCGTCAGAGCAATTCTAGTTATGTCACTATTCCTAAAGTTACATGAGTTTAAAAAATGTTATGACAAATGACAAATGTTATAATTAAGCAATTATTGTTATTGTAACTTTTCAACAATTATTAAATTTAATGGAGTGAATTAAAAAATATAAATTTTAATTGTCGATGAGTAATTTTTTATCACCAATTAATTTATTTATTACTTTTTTTATGAATTTTAAATTTAATTAAAAATACATTTTTATAAATCATGCAAGTAACAACCTCAATAATTAAAAATAAAAAAAGTATTGTTAATAGTAGAAAAATAAAACAATTTTAAAATGTATTGCTCATTTTTTAAATTTAACATTCTGTTGTAAATATTGGTTTTTAGTAATTTATATTTTTTTAAATGCAAATAAATTAAATTAAAAAAAAAATTAATACGAATTTCAATAATTAATTTAAATGTAAAAGTTTGGTATAAGTATAAACAATTTATGTTTTATTTAATGTGCTCTTTATCAATCTTGTTTAGAGATTCTGCAACTTTAGTAATTATTCCAGGATGCATGTTTCTGGAAGGCTGCAAAAATATATCGTGGAAAGGCTTTTTCTAGTTCACCTTTGAAAGCAAGCGCTTTCCTGACACAAATTTCAAATTTTGAGAATTGAAAGATGAAGGGTGGCAAATAAGGGTAATAATGGGAAGGCCGATGAAATCACATCATAAACCTAGCAATTTTTTTGATATTCACTTTTTGGACTTATCTGAAATCCAGAAAGCCGCCTTCAAAAATTCATGCAAAATGAACTACTTGAAATATTTAATTCATTTCATAGATTGGAAGAAGACTCTATTTCAGATTGAAACGTTTCAAGCTACCCATGCAAACAAAATTTTTCATAAAAGTAACAATTATTGAATGAAGTTAAACATGAGTTAACTAAACTTTTTGCTTATTCTAATTGACATTATTAATTAATACCAAAATAAGTTTTTAATCTTATCAAAAACCTTGTAATTCTTCTGATATATTTTTTGCATTCATCTAAAATCCCCAAAAACCGCTTTCAAAAAAGGAAATGAAATGAACTACTTAAAATAATATATTCTTTTCATAGATTGGAAGACCCTATTTCTGATTGAAAACGATTCAAGCCATCCATACAGACAAAATTTTTCATAAAAGTAACAACTTATTATATAAAGTTAAACTTTTGTTTACTAAACTTTTTGCTTATTCTTGGTGATCTTATTAATTAAAATCAAATTAAGTTTTCCGAGCAGAAATATAAAGCTTTTGCTTACCATATAGGCACCCTTTTATCTACTACCCATATACGAATATGAAACCTTTGACGCACACAGAAGTAATCGCAACGAAGATTCTAATGACACTGATTACATTTACTGTGATCATCATGAACGCAAATAGTTTTGATTTCGACAATAGATGCACTACGAACAGTGTATATATTTGTGTGTGTTTTTGTGTCTGTGTGTGTGTGTGTGTGTGTGTTTGAGCATATAGTTTTGCTGGCGGCAAACTATAGCGGAGAGAGAGTTATTGTCACGCCCTTGTCGCTCAACCGTAGATCCGTGCCCTTCCTTCCGCCAACTAATTTACCATCATCCATGAACCGATGTGTAATGTATTTTAAATTTACTTCCGCGTTCGTATTACGCACACACACACACACACACACACACACACACACGCACACACACACACACCTACACAGATGCAATAGTATGTTGTTCACGTACGTGCACGCACACGATTGTCATTATTCGGCGTGCGATAATCAATCGCATTACATCCCGCGCGTTGCGATTAAAATGTATATACGCGTGTTCGAAATCCAAATTGATAGTGTCCACTAACACAGGCTGCACTTTTTACGCTAACCGCCCGCTCTTTCTATTATTTTCGTCCGACGGCCAAATCCAAATAGATGACATTAAGCGGTTTTCATTGTACTCCACAACAAACATAGCATTTAACTACTTTATTACTGTAAGGTTTACTTTCATGTTTGCGTCCTACAGATTTATTTTGCTTTTTACTTCCATGTTTTTTTTATGTATTCTCTCTTTGACAATAATAAAATATTATTTTTATGTTCATCCTATATATAAAAAATAGTTTCCATTAAATATATATTTTTTTATTTGTATTAAATATCTTTAAAAAAGTTATGTTCCCCAAATTTCAAATTGGTACCAAAAAATCGCTTCGATTCTAAGAAGGAATTTGTAAAGAACCTAGAAGTATATTAGTGCAGGCTTCTAGTTTATTTATTTCTCGATTTCCAGGAAGGAATAATGCTTTTGCAAAATCTTTTTAAACTAACTTTGTTAAAGTCGAGACTCTAATAGAAAAAAAAATGAACTGAAAATCGTAGAATTCTTTTGCAAGACCTAAAACTTTTTTAACCACCTTCGTATTATTAATTAAGCCCTTGGAAATGATTATAATAGGTGAATATTTCACTTTTTGTCTTCCAGGAATCATAATTTTTCCGTTACCAACGAATTAAATAATTTTATACTTATTATTTTCCTCTATTTATTGTAATTTAATCGAAAAGCTTTGATGCCCCATGCAGTTGTTTCTTAATTTTACCCAAAAACTAATATGCAGTATATAAATAATCAATCAAATTATTCATAAAATCAAAATTGTTTACTATTTTGTTCATTTTTTTTTTCTTCCCATGAATCAATTTAATTAATGAAATTTGTAGTTTAATAAATATCAATAAAATCCATTGATAATTAGTCATGTAAAACGCAAACTTTTATGGTAGCGAAATTTCCATATAGTAGCGGCAGTAGAGAATATTTAAATTAAATTTCGAAAGCTTTATGATACAAATTCCAAGCCTGCGTGCTCATAGATTAAATGGCCGTTTAGTTTGTTCGTAATTGAATGAAACCTCAGCATTACGTTGTAGGCCGATAGATGCACCGCCGGTACAAACAGGAGTTATTAATTGAATCATCGATAACTTTATTATTTTATTAGTTGCGTTACGCCTCGTACATTAAATTCATAATTTACTTGTTTTTGTCTGTGTTTGCAACTCGCACACGCTCCCCGTTACCCAGCATAATGCTACTTACTTTGATTACTGCCGGCACACAGCTAAGGAGCAAATCGAATTTCACTATTAAATTGTGGCCTAAAGCAAGCGAGCTCTGAATATTCTTCAACATTGGCCGAAGAGGAAAAACGTGCCATTTACCATGTACGCAGGCATAATACTCGCATAGTCGACTGACAAAATACAATAGCTGTTGTTCATTCGACCATACAGACAAAAGTATAATATGTATAAGCAACAGGGCACGAGCGATATTTCAATATGCAACTTTTTGTTGTTCGCGTTTTAAATCGGCGCTCAGTGTTTTAATTGCATAAGGACGACTCGCATCAATGACTTATTCGATTACTCGACTCAACTCAATTATATTTCGTCCTTGTTGGTTATTTATTTATTGTTATTTGCCGTGTGCTGCAAGCCGCAGTCTCGATTGTGCATTGCGTCCGCCATTCAGGGGATTCCTCTTCGAATACCTGCGGTCATATTATCATCATCCCCCTTTGCAGCCGCCGACTGCACACTCACTGATGATGCTTAATTAAAAATTTCGCCACCTGTATTAAATATTTTTGTTATTACGCGATGCTCTTTACCTATTTTAATGTTTTTTTTTGCTTTGCATAGCATCGCGTCGCTGAATTTTTCCTTTGCGAATAGAAATTAATCATTTGCGCTGAAATTAATTACCGGATTGTTCCCCTTATTACACTTCTGTTTACAACAGATCCTCTTGCTCTTTGCGTTTGCACGTTGAGTACATTTTTCACCGCGCACTTCACATTCGTTTTGGTTTAATTATGTGACAAACCACTCATTTATGCAGAAAAGCTCTGGAAGCTTGAGATTTTTATAAACAAATACAAGGTGTCCCATTTTGAGTCGGTTAAAGAAGCAAAGTTTTGCTGAAATACATATATGTTTAATACACACCTATTATAAAAGATGGAATAAGTTTTCTGGTTCACGAGTTATCCAGAAAATTGTCGATATCTTTCGTAATTTAGTGCAATAAAATAAATCAGAAATAATAATAAATAAAATAAATAATAACCAACGAATAGTATTCTCAAGAAGAGGTATGGAAATTTGAAAACCTATTGTTTCTTCTCTGTAATTTTTTTGTAGAACAAGTTTTTTTAAATTATATAGTAGTTTACAAAGACCTCTAAAGAGTTAAATTCAGAAACAATAAGCTCTTTAATAACCAAAGCTAACTATAGTTTTCATTAAAAAAATGTGAAGTTTATTTTTTTCTCTCTCAAAATAGAGTAAGTTATGGAAATTAAACTTAATTAATTGAATTCCATTTAACAATGTCTATCTAAACATTACTTTTTTTTCTAGGTAAATTAGTTTTCTTGAATTTAATTACGAAAGAATTCGACACTTTTTAGTTTTTTTTTTCGAAATAATTGGGAACCAGAAGACTTACTCAGGTTTTACCTTCGAAAGGGAGTATGTTGATCGATCATATGTACGATATATTCCTGCAAAACTTTGCCAATTTAACTGAATATCTCTCTTCATTCTTATCAAAGATATCAATGCAGCGCATCTACAAAATCTCGATTTTTTAAATACTTAAATGGCATTAAGGACGTATTAATTTTTTGAATGATCCACTTTCATGTCTTTTTTAGTATATATATTATTTTAAATTTCAATACTTTCATTTCGAAAGATTTTTATTTTACTTTAAAAATAGACCATTGACTTTTTGCTTGTTTTATAATTTAAATTTTAAAACACTTTAAGTATCCGGCTTTATTCTTATTGAAGTAACAAAGACCAATAAAAATTCTTAAAAAAATGAAATTTCGAAGTGTAACCTAAAGTGAACAGGGGTTGAAAATTGAGATAAAAGACAACTATTCACTTGAACAAGTGAAGGATTTGTTTAATCGAATTAGAAACGCACTCGCTCCACCAATTATACGTATATTATAGAAAATCATCACACGCGACTAATAATTTATCCTAAAATAATCGCACGTCACTAATTTGATTATTTCCGCTCGTTTCGTAACGCGCGCGCGAATTTTCCGCCCGGCGGAAACGCGAAAGACGAGAAAAACCAAACGGCATGATCGATTTGGATTGAAACGAGAGCAAAGCGACAACTGTTTAAAACATCGTTTGGATACAATGTATCTATAGTATATCAATGGAGGGTCATTTCGTTCGCCGTCCAATATTAAAAGAGTTACGATCTATAGGGATCTTTTAAACGCACGTTTGCCTAATTAAAATCGCAACTGCACCTTTATATCGATTAAAGCTTAAAGCTTAATCTATATCTGTAGTGTACGTACAATATAAACGGAATCGATATTGCTAATACAATTCGAATTAGCTGGTAATTTACAATTAAGAATCGTGCTTTGGTGCATTTAAATTAACTTTAC
Source organism: Holobus sp. GC000080 (assembly GCA_030556065.1). NCBI lineage: Eukaryota > Metazoa > Arthropoda > Insecta > Coleoptera > Staphylinidae > Holobus > Holobus sp. GC000080. The sequence continues at coordinate 134,955 of JASKGO010000615.1, forward strand.
GGTTGAAGCGTCGAGGATATTAAATGAATTGTTTCGGACGCGGGGCGGAGGGGCGGCTAAAACGAACGGACCGAATCCAATATTTCAGCCACCACTAAACAGTGACAAGTGATTTGCTGTTTGGAGGACGCATTGATTGCCATTCGGTAAATAAAGAGTGCTTGTTTTGTTGTTAAAATTGTGGTGCTCGTTACTTTCTATTGCCTCTTAATAGGTCTTTCTTTATTTGCTGAGTGTGCCTTGTGGTTTTTCAAAGGTTTTTTATTGACTTTTAATCAAAAAAAAAATGTTTAAAAAAATAGTATAACTTAATTATGCTTCGTGATAAATTTTTACACAATGCGTTATTCATAATTTACAATATTGGCAAAAATAATTACCTAATTTAAAATAATAATGAGGACCCTTTCAACATTTCAGTAAATTAAAAGCGGTATTTTTGTAGTCTATTAAAGTTTAATTAAAGCTTATTGTGCTTTCACAAAACAATGATTAAATATTATGTTCAATATTGAATTCATTAATAAAAGCTTAAATTATTATAAAACTATCAAAACTGCTAGTCTAAAATTAGAAGAGGCTGCGAAGTCATTTCATAATAATGCTTAATACGCTGTTGAACAAAAAAAAAAAAAAGAAAATTTCTACCTCATGCGGTGGAAAAATAGGAACCGTCTTTAAATATAAAGCTAAAAACCTCTGGTGGCCGCAATAAATGTTAAAAATAGCGCAAATTGAAGGTAAAGCGAAGAAAGAAGTTGGTGTAGTATTCGATTAGCGTTATTTCCAGTGACGGCCTTTCTAATTAATTGCTCTCATGTGTTTGCTCGACTAATACATATGCGGTGTTTGAGTCTCTATCACGTCGCTCACATAAACCACAGCCGCCCCCTTGCTAATGTAACCAAGAACGACAGCGTAAATGAGGATTTTTCTCTCGAATCTCGCCACTAACACTATCCTGTAGCACCTGTAGGCATTACGCAATGGACATAAATAAAAATCGATTGGAGGAAGGGCGAACGGAAGCAAGAAACGACCGATTACGTTTTATTGTTTTCATTTTAAATGGCGCACTTCTCTTCTTATAACATCATTTTGTTGTTATTCTGCGACGAAAATTTTTATTGACTAATTTTAATATCAAATAAATAATATAAACTTGATAGTTTAATTATAAACAATTGTCTTGATTCTTTAATAAAATTTAAAAAAAAATCAAATGAATTTTAAAAATTTAAAAAACTTTTAATACATGCAAAAGGTATTGAGAGAGAGAGACATGAAGAACGAGATTTGAATATTTAGGTGGAACTGGACCTGGATGGGCGTGTGAATCCAGAGTGTAATTATTTTCGGTGATTTCGTATCATTGTGATGATATCGTCACATGGTTCCGGGTGCATGTGTTCGGCGTCGGGCGTCGGGACGCAATATGAATACGTAATGCACGGAATTTGTAGTGCAAAGCGATGAAGTATAGAATTACAAATAGCACGTTAATAGACGATATATCTGTGCGGAGAATATAATGGTGGATAATAAACGGGCGCACTTAGCGTTAACACAATATTTAATTGGCCAGTGTTCGATGCTGAAAGAGATGCCACTGGATGCGAATGCTTTAGCTCGAATCCACTCTCTTGCATAATTCAAGACGTCTGCTTGCTTATTATTTGTTATTCCTCAACTATTTCATTCTTTGTAGGTATTTACTTTTACTTTCAATATTTTTTACTTATTAAATTTTTCTAAGAGTTTAAACTGATTTTTATACAGGATATTTTATATCTACTGCTGAAGTATTTATTTTTGGGACTATAAAATAAACCTGGTTTCTATGTAAAATTCCTTAATTAAATTTTTTTTATTCTTAATTCATTTAAACAAAGAAGTATATTGAATAGGGTGTCCGTTATTTACCAATTTGGTTTTCAACTTTGCAGCGTCTCGAAAATTTTTAGTTTATGACCTAAAAAAAAATATCAGACCCATATAAGCTCTTAATATTAGTATTAAACCT
>JASKGO010000616.1:0-21915 GCA_030556065.1 Holobus sp. GC000080
GCAAGATATGGGTAGTGGTGTTTGGGTAGGCATCCCCATCACCATGGCAGAAGGACCTTCGGGTCGATAGCCTCCCTGTGCTCAAAGCACAGAAAAATACAAATACTACTACTTAAAAGTAGAACCCCCTTGTTCATTTCTAAACTAGGCAACCCAAGAAGTTCAAATTCTAGATTAGGCATTTGGACACTAGTGTGCCCTTGAAACTGTCAAAAACAGTTATGTCATGTCGTAGGTGGCGCTGCAGTAGTATTTGATGACATTTTTTTAATCTAATGATATACAGTGTGACACCTCATTTTAAAGCGTATTTAAATCGGAATTCAAATTTTAAACTATTTATGTTTTTACTTGTCACGATTGACTGCACTTTGCAACGAAATATTTTGCAGTTCTTCTAAATCTTCTTCTAAGGGAATTATCATAGAAGGCGGGACTTTTATAGCTAAACAAATAATCCCAATCGCAATGGTAACATAGTTACTGCTGGCATAAAATAAAAATATTTTAATAACATCAGAATTTCATAATTTTTAATTAAAAAAAAATCAAAATACAAAATGGTAAAATATTTGAATTTTGCACGTAACTTTAACAAAAGCAAAAATTAGCAAGTAAATAATGAAAACACATTTAATGGAGTCATAGAACCGAAAGTCACGTCTATCTAACTAATAAAACAAAATAAAATGAAATTGACTAATCCCACAAACTGAATTATTTTTTATTGTTTACTTTTTTAAATAAAAAATCAAATTAATTGAAATTCAAACATAATAAATTAATAATAATAAGTAGAAACCGTGGCACAACAATAAATCGCAACAGAAATCTATCAAGAAATAATAAAAAGTGATAGACCAACTTACAAATAAAATGGAAACACCCACTCTATTTAGTGAAAACACAATAAATATGCTAGCTTTCAAAGTAAACAAACAAAAAGAAGAAGAAGAAAAAAAAACATTTTCGAAGCTAATTTCCTGCTCCCACATCAAACAGAAAACAAGAGAAACGCTTACGGTCTTGGCAATTAATTCATTAATTATTCACATAAAGATTCTAATATGCGAAAAGTATGATTGGCATCGTTTATAATGTACCGAAGACAACCAGAAAAACAATGGCCAAAGGTTGGGCGGAACGTGTAAAAATGCTATTTTACGCGGGAGAATTCGTCAATTTGCATGTTCGCATGTCGCTTCGCATTTCAATCGCCTCCCAAGTGTTATGTACTCGATGTGAAAAATCAAAGTGAAAATACTTTTCGTTAGCTAGCTGGTAGCGTATTAGAGGTTGTGGACTGGGGCCGCATGCAGCGATTTATATAACTCGCGCATATTTAGGTTTAGGTAATAACCGCCGCGCCGCGATGGTTGTTCTGCGATGGAAGGAAATGGAGGAGCTGCGATGAATGGAAAGGAGGTCATAGTGTGTTTTCCACAGGTATAGAAAAACGTGATGTGATGAGAAACTCACGCGAGAGAAAGAGATAGGTTTGGTTGGTGGTTTAATAGTTGAATAATGTTGTGTGTATGTAATGCATCCGAGATGTGTTTTGCAATTGCGGAATACGACACCGCAAATTGAATAAAAGAACCGGAAAAAGACCCGTGCTGCGGATATGAACAGAAAAGCGTGCACCATAAAGCGCGCTTATTGATGTCACATGATATTTTATTCATTATATCTAATTCCACAAGCAAACAAAAAAACTTTTCAAAACTCTTTTAAATCATTTTAATTACTTACAGGTCTGGAAAAAACATTTCTGGATTTTGGTGGTAAAATTGTGTGTTCAAATATACCAAAATATCCATTTAGCTTAGCTTTCAAAATTTGCTTCTTGTTTTACGTCGGTAAATATGATACATAGTAATTGTAATTATTGGTAGATACCATGCACTTAAAAATTATTTCCCGAAAACTGGAAAAATATATTCAAAATTTTATTCCGGATTTTGATAGCGGGCAAAGTGCTATTATAAATTAACAGTTGAAATTTTAAAATAAATTCGTGACTTTTGAGAAACTTTGATTTATAAGTTGCAGTAGCCCTTGAGATGGTCACCGCGCACTTAAAAATTATTTCCGGTAAACAAACAAGACATAGATGATATTTTATTTTGGATTTTGATAAAGAACATTATATTCTACAGGGTGTCCCAGCGAAAAGTATCCACCCGGAATAACATGAAAACTACTCATTTTAAGAAAAATCCCTATGACACGTCAATTTTTGTTGTTAGGGGGACATCTTTTGGAATATTTCGTTATGGCGTAGCAGTCACCCCCTGCCCCCCACGGCCCCCGACTTAAAAATCTTAAATGGCATGGGGGGTTGAGTGACACCTCATTTTAAAGAGAATATTTTTTTCAATATTATTGTGAAAACCGCATTTAAATCGATTCAATAGTTTTGTTGTAATTAATTATTGAAATTGATACAAATTGCCTATACTACCCTGTATAAATTAATATTGAAAATTATACAGAAAAAAAAATTACATTCAAAACCCTTACGCAAAAATTTTGTTGACCAGTGTTATTAATAAATATAAATGTTTATGTGATGAAATAGATTCGGATATTAGATTATCTCTATCGCCCACAGTTTTCTTACAATTACAAAAACTGTAAAACAATCTATCAACTTTAATTTTTTAAAGTTTTTCGCATTGTTTTAGTAATTCTATGCAAAAATAAAAAAATATATTATGGGAATGCTTCGGCAATGTAGATTCAAAATTTGTAATTAAATGCAGGGTGTTCCATTTATAAAATGATGAAAATTGAGGTATAACGCAGTAATAACATTTGCTGTAATTTTATTAAATCAATTTATACCAGTAAAGTTAATAATTTGCAAAATTAAATATAAACCTTGAAAATACCTTAATTTAAAATAAAATTATTGAAATTTAGTAATTTTGAATTGCTTTTTAGTATACGTTTTAAATAAAATAAATTAATAAAATTTAAAATAAATAAAAAATAACATTTGAATGTTCAAATAATCATTTAATTAAAAAAATGGAGTTTTAAATTTAAACAATAAATTTTGTATGAATATTAAGAAATGCTAATTATTTTAATATTACTGTCTAGCAGTCATTACAATTATAAACATTATGAAAATACATTTCCATAGATGATAAGATAAAATCTTACCAAAAAATCCCACTTTCAGAGGATTGACAAAATGAGATGATATAATTTATCAAAACAGATAAATTGCAAAACCCTTTGAAATGAAACTATTTCTTTCATAATTTAATTTTTAATTTTTATGTCCCTTGTGGTTTATTTTTTATTTTATTGTCAAAAAAAGTAATGGTAACTTATATTGCATCTATACAAATCTTAAAATAATAAAATTATGTGTTAAGCCATAAGGAAATAAAATTACCGTTAAATAAATAAACACAATAATTAGCTGCACCCATACTAATTTAAAAATAAATAAAATAAAAAGCATCAGAAGAACAAATTGAAAAAAAAAATTAATGTTAAATATCCACCAGCAAAATGTCCTTAAAGTATACATATAAAATAAAAATGATATCGCTGATTTAGAGAAATTAATTTCGGCCCACGTCTAATAAGCGTGACCTACGAACTTTTTGGGAAAGTTGACGAACGACCGTTTCCCTCTATATGACTAAATAAAACTAACCGAAATAAAATTCTACGGAGAACTAAAATAAATCAAGAGTTTTTATGTGGATTTCTAATTAAATATTTGCATATATACGTTATCTTCATTTTGTATGGCACGTCATACGAAAATTTGTGATGATAATTTACCTGGCCTCATCAATTCGAAATAAGACGAAAAAAAAAGAAACCAACAACAGAGCACTAAGAAAAAATTATTTAGTTCCCACTATATTTCCTCCTTCACTTCTATATTATTGAGCCAATTTGCATCACTGAGTTTGTGCCTGTTTCAATTGTCGTTGAATACTGAGAACTATTTTTGTTATTTAATGGAATCTCGCGAGATTGTACAATTTATATGTCTATATATGATTAATTATGAAATGAACCGTTTTCACTGAAACGTTCACTTCGCTTGTACTGGCAATAATGGTTCACATATATTACATATATCGCAATCGTTGCCGCAGATAAAAAGTAATCCAGCGTGTAGAGGGATCCAATGAAAGATCGTTTCTGCTGTGATATATGGAACGCATACTATTTTGTTTAATATACAGGGTGTTTTTATTTTTAATTGGCCGGTTAACTGTTTTGAGAGAACTATTTCAAATAGAGCTATTTTTTTAATTTTGATATCTCAATTATTACCAAGGCCCTATTTAACTAAAATATTCTCAGCACTTTACCACTTCCGGTTATACCGGAACTTGATATCAACTTCGATATTTCAAATGAAACACATTAACTTTTTTTTTCAAATTTCGACTCATTTTTAAAAATATAGACAAATTTGTAAAAATAGTTTTTGTTAGATCCACTTTTCAAGATAAAGCCGATTTCCGGTTATATTTGTAAAAATTGTTGGCTCACGAAAATATTCATATCTTTTGCAATTACTACATTAAATTAATAATTCCTTTTAATAATTATTACTGAAAAGTGTACGCATACATTAAGTTAAAAAAAATATTTTTTTATGGTACAAGGTGTTCGAGAAAAATTCTGAAAAATTAACATTCAAAAATCAAAATATCTTCTATTTTTCAAATGGAACCACCCAACTTTCACTTATAATATCGTTATTTGACGTAAAAAACCTATAAGAAAAGTTTTAATTGATAAGTCTACGATTAATACCTTTTGAGTTATTCCAAATAAACGAAATCTCCATTAATTGATGACAGCATTGACAATTGCTGTTACTTTGGCGGCCTAATCTAAGAAAAATTTTGGGAAATTGAAGCTTTCTTTTGTGTATTATGATACTAGGTCGGGAATAAGGAGTTCCGGACAGGCATATATGATTTAACCATGAATAAATTGTTAAATTATTTTTTATGGAATATTTTGTTACAATAAAAATTTATGTAAAAAATAATATTCCCTCTATCCAAAATTAATTATGGTATACGTTTTAATGTTTCTTTTGTCCCAACTTATGGTGCAGAAATGCATATTACTTCAAAATTTTTTATTGATATTGGAAACTTATAGAAATTCACACATCATAATTTAAATTTTTGTTCCACATTTCATATTTTTACTTTACCAATTTACAAGGACTTCATTTACGTAAAATACGAATTTGGTTGTAACTTAGTTAATTACATCGCGACTCAGTCTATTTTTTTTACTTTAGGATGAAGCAAGGATTGTAAAATTTCACATTGCATTGGTCACAAGTCAGTTTCTTGGTTTTTCGGTCTGTTTTCTCATATACAACATTATTTTGATTTGTTAAATATTATGACGAACTGTTTGCCAGACAACTACTTAAATATTAAATGTAGCAATGTTTTACAAGATGGAAAGATTAAAACCCGATATGTTTGTTTATCTCCGTTAATCAAAGATTTTTAAATAAACGCATACCATAATTTGGGACAGATGAAAATAAGAAGTAATTAGGAAAATGAATTAAAAAAAAAACATAAGTAAAGGTTACGTGAAAACCCCTGTATACATATTTAACGCAATTTCTAATGCACCGGCAAACAAGATGATAAAAACAGTTGTAATATTGATTTTATTGAAAATCTAATATTTACTGCTACTGATACCACACCAATATAATTACTGGAAATCCAGTTAGTTATTTTTCTTCAAATATTAAGGTTAAAACTTTTATAGTTTGTTTTTATTGTGAATAAAAAAATAAATAAAAAACAATTTTTTTTAATTGCAACAAAATTAAAAAAAGAGACTTCGTAAAAATATTTTTTATTTTACAGGTGTAAAAATAATAATTATGTAAAACGAAGAAAAAAAGGAAAAGCAATGAAAACATACTTTGATCCTATAAGGAACAGTAGTCTACGTTTAAGCAGAAGTCAAAATGAGGTAAGTAAGCAGTAAAGGAAGCCATAAAAATTCGAAATCCTTTTGAAGTTTTCATTAGCTGTACTAGATAAGATTGTACGACTTCACACGATTTCCGCATAGGAAATGGATCCTACAATACAATTTAATTACCCTATTTGTCACGAATGTCTAATTACTTAATAAATAAATAGTAATAAAATTAAAAAATAAATTTGTAGCAAAATTTCATCAAAATATAAGTATGTTCAGTAATCATTTTTTTTTTCAAAAAATCGACGACTTTCTTTAAAAAAATAACACAAAAACTTAAACTATAAAATGCTTGAAAATTTGTATTACTTAATATACATACTATAAATTTTAATGGTACAATTTGAATTATTTTTTTATTAGATATTAATATTGCATTTTTTTATACAATTTTTAACTCCATTATTGTAGTAAACGTACTGAAACACAATTATTTATAATTTTTTAGTGCGCATAATATTGAAATGAATAATTTAACGTGTGCGGAAACTGTGAGTACATACTTTATGCATTGGCAAGGAAATTGTTTCATACCAGGAATTAAATCGTTTCGAAACCTAAAGTATTTAATTAGAGGCAAAGTAACTCATTGCGTTCACAGAGATTAATTTCATTTTTCATACAAGTAATTATATTGCCTTTAATAAATTATTTTCGTACCGTTTGCTAATTGATTGATAACCGAAAGAAAACTAAATCCAAATATTTGGATTATTACTTCTAGGCTACCAATAATGATATTTATATTTATTTATTTATATGATATATTTTAATTATTAATGAACCTATATTTAAATTAGTTCAATAAATAAAAAATGTACATACTTATACATCTAAAACTTTATATCTTTATATGGGTAACTCAATATTTGCTTTTATAGATTTGATTAAAATTTAAGCAATGACTTTCTTAGTAGCTATTTTCTAAATAGCTTTCAAAAAAATAACACTACAAATTAAAATAATCTTTTCCGCATTTAATATTCAGGGATCTTTTTTAAATTGGCCAGTTAACTGTTTTAGGAGAACTAATTAGACGTATTAGGCCATATTTTCTTTTTGCTTTCATAATTATCCCCGAAGCCCCACTTTCCTAAAATATTTTCAGCACTTCACCACTTTCGGTTATACCGGAAGTTAATATCAATTTTGATATTTTAAATAGGACATCCCAAATTTTATATCATATTTCGTTCCTCATTAAAATGACTTTGTGAAAAAAGTTTTCACCTATTAGGTCTACTTTCGAAGGTATTGCCGACCTCCGGTCTCAGTTCTAAAATTCAGTTTCTTAATAAAAAAAAATTCAATTTGAAAAAAAAAAGAAGTTATCTTGATTTTAAAATGTTATTTTTTCAGATTTTTTCTCGAACACCTTATGCAAAAAAAAACATATTCTTTATAACTTAAAGTAAGCGTACACATTTCAGTAATAATTATGAAAAAGAATTATTTAATTATTTAATTAATTAGAATTAATTTTAATCAATTATTAGTAATTGCAAAAGATATATGATTTTTTTCTTGAATCAACAATTTTTACAAAAATAACCGGAAGTAGATTTTATCTTGAAAAATAGACCTATAATAAGAAAACTGTTTTTATTAAATCGTCTTTAATTTTAAAAAAGAATCGAAATATGAAAATAAAAATTAGTGTGTCCCATTTGAAATATCGAAGTTGATATCAACTTACAAAGTGGAATAGTGCTGAAAATATTTTAGTTTGGCCTGTGGCATTTTGCTACAAACATAAATATTTTAGTTAAGTAGGGCCTTGGGAGTAATTAAGATATGAAAAATTAAAATTGCTCTAATTAATATAGTTCTCCCAAAAAGTTAGCCGGACAATTCCAAAACAACACCCTGTATAGAGATTTTGAGAAAATTATAATGAGACATATCAACTTTTATTAAACCCTTATTATTTTATTTTTCAAGTAAGCAATAAATTCGCAAAAAAAAATATATAGAAAGAATAAATTTCAGCTTCAACCCCAACCAAAAAACACTAATAATCTCTTTGAAGAAAACAAACAGCCAGACATAAAATAACGCAAACAGGGACACACACTGATAAGATAGTAAAAAGTGGGTCAGTTATAGGCTTCACTTCGAACCAGAAATGACCGTACTTAATCAGCGGAAGACAAACCTCTATTCTTCAGCGAGGTTCGGAAGAAAAGAGTAATATGTATAGCAGGCATGCAAGCAGTAAGTGGACGCCGTCGATGAGGAGAGAAAAAAGTACCGTTTTTATCCTTTGGGTGTAACTTAATAATGCCCGTTATACATGCACATCAGAAATACTAGTTTGAGAATGAGCAGCAGCCGAGAAGAGCAGGCGAGCGGTAAAAACAGTGAACGAAGACCAGACGAAGAAACGGCTATGGAAAGAGCAGAGCCTATAAGAGTTGCGTGTGTAATACGTGTCGGCATTGAAGCAAGAAGAAGTCGATGGTATGGATGGGTATATAAGGACGCGGCAATAATAAGTCCGACCAACAGTTTGACCCGAAGAAGAACCGACTCTTCGTCACAGTACGTATGTGAAACGTGAATCACTTACCGCACAGATTATTATTTTAACAACAATTTTAAAGTTTCTTCTCGTAGCTTACAAAAATTATACCCTTTGCTTGTTAAAAACGTATACTAGTTTTTCAAGCATTTGCAATAAATAAAATGAAGAATTCGGAAAAATTTAATTTAATTTCGTTTGTCACTATGAGAGCATTACAATGTACGCGAATTTACTTTCCGGCCTGGATGTTTAAGGGATGTTTTGTAATTGCAATAAAGCTACTCACAAAGTATAAGTGCAATATTAATTTTATTGCTTCAATGAATCATAAGAAACCTTTTAAATGGGTCAAAATTGCATTCCAAGAACACAATCAATTCAAACCAAATGGGAAAAAACCATGTTTGAGACTCTATGGCGTCACAAACCCCGAGTCACCTCTGATTCGCATTTCAAGTGACGTGACTAATACCTGAGTATTTTTAATTTTGATCTTATAACATTTTAATTTTAAACGGTTTAAAGCTCGATAATTTTAATTTACGAAGGGTTTTAGCCAAAAAGGCAAAAAATATTTTTTTTTTTTTTTTAATTAGTTTTTCGTCCAGTTCCTTACTAGATCCTCAACACTTACGGCACACACCATCTTGTCACCACTAACGTTTTCATTACCTTAAGTTTCAAGTTTTTTGGAATATGAATTAATTGTTGTTGTCCCCTTGTAGGTAAGAAATGAAAAATTAGTATCACATAATTTTTGTTTTAATTTTTCCTTTTTTTGGGTTAATTAGTTGAAACTCATGTTAGTTGAACAAATGTTAAATAATGTATCCATTCATCATCTTCTTTAAGGTAGTGCTTGGTCTTTTATAAGATACGATATGTTAAAAAAAGTTGTTCTTTATAAGATAAGATATGTTTTAAAAAGTTGTTCTTCTAATTTCTAATCGGCATTATTGTTGTATAGCTCTGCAGAAGTCACTCAGCAGTGACGAAACGTTGGTATTATAAAAAGTAAGCAGTGACAACTTCATGCCTCCTCGTATAGCCGTGCCTTTTTCGCAAAAATGACTGACCCCTTTGTAAATAAAATTTTAATGTTAAAAGTAATAATTTATTAAATGGATATGAAACTGGGATTCTTCGCAATTAAATCACTTATCATGGTTATCATCCGTTACACAAACATTTCTTCTTGTTATGTTCTTATGATTGGTCCAGGTTTTATGTCATTTCTCCTGCCATCTTATGGGAAAAATTACTATCTATTCCAAAATTTTCTGAAATGTTTGATGAGTATCCGTGACAACAGTAACAATCTTCAATATACTGAGGACAAGCGAACGAAAGAGAAATGGGCTTTTAATTTATTATAATTCTTAGAAAATTTTGCCAGAAAATATTGTTCTTTAGAAGAAATCAGGCACATAGTTAAAATTGAAACATTGATCTATCTAGCTTGGCTATTAAAAACTTTTTTTTTGTACGGTAGTTCCCCTATCAACCCTTCAAAATGCATCCGCAACTTATGAATTACCCTCTAATTTAAAAGAGGAATATTATTAGCGACAATTTAAAAACTGGAAATGACTAATTACCAAAGAGAAAGACTTGCAAATAATTGGTATTAGTTGCAGGGGACTTTTTTTCATGTGCTTACATACAGGGTCATAACGGAAAGTAATTTGCGCCAACCAATAAAATATTCAAATTTAAATAAGCGCATCCCATTGGACATTAATTTCAATATCATATTATTTTATCTTTATCTAGAATTAACTTTGTATTATTAAAGCCTAAAGGCCATAGATATTTTCACTTTTTTGGATTCTTCTTAATACTTAAAAATATTCTAGGTTATGAGTTTTCTTTAATTAATAAGGCGATCATCTAGCTAGGGTTATGTCTAAAAATCATCGATGGCCTTCTATAGCATCACTTTCGAGAAATTATTAAAAATTGACACAAGGCAGATTTTTATACTAAAAAGGTCCCAAGAAACTATGGGCTGCAATTTAAAAGTAAAACGTTAATGTCATTTCCGGTTAAACCGGAAATGATACACAATAGAAATTTACGCAAAAAAAAATCAAAATTTTATCTCATACATATACTAGTAGGAGAATAATTTAATTGATAAGATTTGGCAAATGAAGAAATGAACGAAGGGTCGAACCACATTCCATTGGCACCCTGTATGTAATTGTAATTGCAAATCGCATGCTTCTTGCATATTACTCGCAGTTAATAATGCGATTATTAATAACAATAATTAAAGTCTTGCAAATGAATGAGAGGAACGCGTGTTTTTATGGCTATTTGTTTGTGTGTGTGTGTGTGTGTGTGTGTGTGTGTGTGTGTGTGTGTGTGTGTATGTTTACTGTTGCTTCTTGCATTTTATGCGAGCGAGAGGCATTGAAATGTGTCTTTAACTGTAAATAAAACTCATTATAGCACTCGAAGGTATGCAGACTGAGTGTCAGTCAGTATTTAACTAACGTAGGGAGGATTAAAGGATCAAGTTTGGATTTCAATTGACAGTTTCTCATTTTTTTTTTCAATGAAATTTTAAGAAAAAGAAAATATCTTTTTGATTTAAATTTACATTTTAATACTTGCTTTGAAAATGTATTGACTGCATTGATTAATAATATAAAATATTTTTTTAAAGTTAAATCTTAAGATGGGATTTAATTTAAAAATAGACATTCAATTTAGTTTTTAAATATTTATTTTTTGATATAGTATAGCAAGCAGACTAGCTGATAAGTAGTTTCAATAAAGAAGAAATAAATATTCATGGTGTTAACAGACGAACTATAAGAAGCATTAAAACTTAAAACCAAAAAAAAAAATATCCTCAACTTCATATGGGTTGCTTCTACAGTCTGCAATTTTAAAGATCACCTTTTTTTCTAAGGAACTTATTTTTTATAATAGAATAACATTCTGCGCAATTAATTAATATAATATTGTCCTCTTTAGCAATAATGAGAAATTGTTTAATTATTTAGCCCTCATTGTACTACAAGAGAACGAGATTTGTTGGTTTTTGGTTTTATAGTTAAATGTAGTGCGTATGTAGTGCATCCAAGGAGTGTTTTAAAATTGCATAAGGAGACACCGGAAGTTAATAAAAGACCCGTGCTACATACTCGTATATGAACAAAACATTTAATCTAATCATCGTCTAACTAATGGATAAAATGTTATGCAGAAAATATCATATTTCTAGCTTACTTATAAATTAAAAATATTTGAAAGGACAGGTTCAATCAATTAAATTGATGCATTGTCTCAGAGAAAAGTCATATTTTTTTGGGTGATTTTATTATTGGAGAACTGTTTAAAAAAAAGTATCAGAAACTCTAGAACTCTATATTTTTTATTTTATTTTGGTGTCAGATGTTTTTTTTTTGCAAAAAAAAGGTGCTGCATGAAGTTATCACCCCTAAACATTCTTTAAAAATTTAGCAAAATATGTAAAAAAAATAAAACTATATTTTAGCAGCCCATTCAGAACTATAAAACTATATGTCTAATTAATAGAGAACTAATAAAAAATCCACTTTTTTATTTTGGGCTGCCAAATTAATGGGGTACGATATACGATGTGTGCTAAAATCGAATCTGACATCAATATACGATAATATCGCAAACATTTTTCTGGTTATAATTGTAAAAAGTGATAAAAAAAGATCCCTCATTGAAACTTTTGGCAAAATTCAATAAAATATCTTTGAGAATTTTGACTTTGGAATTAAAAAAAAAAAAAAAACGAATCCCATGTGTTGCTTTTACCGTGCAATGAGCACCAAACTGAAGTATAATGCAAAACAGGAAAGAAAAAACTGACTATTTGCAATAGTTAATGATAAAGCGTTAATAGTTGCAAAAAACTGATTAAATAATCAATTAAAATGTAAACTGTAGAACCTCGGAGATGTGTTTTGCAATTGCGGAAGGTGACACCGCAAATTGAATAAAAGAGTCGTGCTACGGATATGAACAAAAAAAAAGAGTCCACCATAAAGCGCAATTATTGTTGTCACATAATATTCTATTCATTATATCTAATTCCACAAGTAAACAAAAACATCCTTTTAGAACCCTTTTAATCCTATTGTTATAAACTATAGTTATAAACAGGTTTGAGTGCTGAAACCGAATATGTTATCAGCGTATCCCTATCAGCCACCGTTTTCATATTATAAATGTTTGTCAAAATTAGCAAAGCGCTTAGTTTTTTAGTATTCTTTTGGAACGTCGGAGTAATCTCAGAAAAGATATCACTTATTTTAATTTTTATTACAACCCTAAAATAAGCTGTCTTCATTCAGTATGTTTCAAACTATATGACTTCCATTAGGCACAATTTGACAGAGTTTACAAGTCAATAATCAATCAAGCCCAACAAAAAAATTTTGTACCATTGGACGTAAATAAATTTGAACATTTTTATAGTTTATTTTAATTAAAATTTTGAAAATTCTGCTAATTTTCCATTTAAAAAATGCTTTAACAAATATATTGTAATAATGCGTTAATTTTAACCAGCGCTTAGTAACAAAAAGTTATAAACGATCTATACATTTTGATAATTTGTTGAACTTCTTGCCTATAATTTGGCCAGAAAAGTTCAGAAGAGATCTATTCTTATTGATGTAAATTCACTAGATTTAATTCTTTGGATTTTGGAATAATGCTATTACACCATTGTAAAAAATTAATTTTTGATATTGATCAATCAAAGTTTTGTATAAAATAAATTAAAAAGCCGCAAAGAAAAGACATCCAATATATAATGTATAATTTTGATCATTGGAAAGTTCAAACTTAAAAGCTCATACTGTAGAAATTCCGGAAAAAAACTTTCATTGTAATTCTATCCTTGCTACTGTAATATTCACTAGGTTTTTTATCTTTGGATTTTGAATTTTGAAAAATTGCGATTGCACCATTGTGCAATATTAACTTTCGAATTTTCGATATTGAACAATCAAAGTTTTGAATAAGATATATGGAAAAACCGGAAAGATAAGACATGAAATATATGTCACAATTTGGACCTTCGGAAAATGTAAAACTCCAAAGCGCATATTGCGGAAATTCCGGAAAAACTGGAAAAAAGTTTTTATTTTCAGTTTTATTGAAAAAATATTATATAAATTTAAAAAAAAAGTAACATTCTATTTATACAGAAGTTCATAACAACTAATTTATACGTTAAAGATTAATTATAAAAACTTAGATAAAATCTAATGAAAACATATAACGGTTCTTAATTAAAGTAATAATAAAAAAAATCCATAAATGTTGAAATTTTTATGAAAAGAAAAAAGTTATATACAGCATTAAACATGTGAAAATTAACCGCGGTCTTCACATTAATTTTGACAATAATTCGTAACAAAATTTAAAAAAAAAAACTAACAGGTTTATAGATAATTTTGTTGTCTGACTGGACACTCATTTCTGTGTCTTTAAATTAGGTATGTGAAACTTGATGGCTCTTCCACTAATTAAAATTCATCACTTTTTTGGCCTCTCTGAAAATCTACTTATTTAAGCAATTCCTTAGTCTTTCTACTCGTATACATAATGCTATAATGACCACTAACATTTTCCAAATGTCAAAAATTGAAATAAAATAATTATAATTAACAAATTGATTTTAGATAATACATAGTAACAAACTAATGATTATTTAAGCAAGTCAGTTGAAGTGGAATGTGTTGTGCAAATGTACAGACAACACAACAGTAACGTTGCTACTTTCTTGACGGCGCAATGGAATCACTGATATAGCACAAATAGAAATAGGTATAGGAAATGCATGCATGCAATCCTTAATTCATTACGCAACATATAAATATTTTGTAATAGATTGACATACGCGTAATTATAAATGGTTAATAATGGATGAATTTAACTATTTACTTATTTATATACTTTTCATAAAATGTTTTTCCTCATACTTAACGATTATACATATCTTTAACTAGGTAGTTTCTTTTATTTATTACATATTACACAAGCAACATTTTATTTTTTTATGCAAGATTTTTATTGCCATATCATTGTTATATTTTATTCTTTAAAAGCAAGAATTTTATTGCCATATCATTATTAATTATTACATTTATGGTTCACCTAATAAAATAAGCTTTTAAATGGGGGTCACAAACACAATCTTCAGGGTGGTTCATTAGTAGAATAAAGTATAATTGTGTTTAAACTGTTCAAAATATTTTTTTTTCTTCGCCGGCCTATACATATCGATGAAGACTATAATTTTTATTTTATGTTATTCAGAGAGTTCAACAAAAAAAAAAGGTGTTCGATTTGATAAAATTAAAATGATTAAGGTAACGCGATTCGAGATCCCCCTGTATAACAGCGCAACATTTTAGAAAAAAAATAGTAATAATTGCCGTTATAAAAATGAAAGTATACATACTCGTATTGTATTTAATTTTCATTAATTGAGTTTTCAAGCTATTTTAAATTTTAAAATTTTCACATAAAAAATAATTTTCTTAAGAATTCTTTGTTCTCATCCATAAGTGTGATATATCTAACAAAAAATCATTTTAAGGACTGTGAATGTAAATCATACAGGGTGTTCCAGCGAAAAGTTTCCATCCGGAAAATTGTTGTTGTTAGGGGGACATCTTTTGAAATATTTCGTTATGGCGTAACAGCCACCCTCTGCCCCCCACGGCCCTCGACCTAAAAATATTAAATGGCATGGGGGGTCGAGTGACCCCCCATTTCAAAGAGAATATTTTTTTCAATATTATAGTGAAAACCGCATTAAAATCGATTCAATAGTTTTGTTGTAATTAATTAATGAAATTGATACAAATTGCCTTTAGGGTTCTAAGCAAAATTTGTTGAGATTGGTCTATTAAATTATAATTGGCAGCTTTAGAAAGCCGCTGCAATTTTTTTTAATTTTTAAGAAAAAAATAATAACACTTTTTAAAATCAAAATCAAAATCAAAAATATGGAGTACCAATTAAAACACTGAATTTGGCAACGACTTGCGGTATAACTGAAAATGCCGGGATCTTCAAAGAATTTCACATCGACTCTTTGCATGAGATATGGATTAGTAAAAATAAACAGCGAGGGCTGCTATTCTTTTATGGTATTTGCGGGACTATTTTAATTGATTGTAATAATTGAATCGAAAAAAAAGTATAATATTGAGAGCATATCATTGCATGTCTTGCAAAATACAAATAATTATTATTCTATTAAATGAATTAATATGTCACCATTTTTCCATATTGAAAGAAAACTATTTTATTTAGAATTTCTACGCGTTTATCAAGTTTCAATAAAATTTTAAGTAATTTCTTCGAAACTCATAGTAAGTGAGAAGAAATGGCTGGCAATGGGAAGTGCTGAAAAAGGTCGTTCATTAAGTAAGTCATAATTCTTAACTTAATATAACAAAACCATTCTACTTAAATATTTGTTAAGAAAATAAATTCCTTGGAATTTAGAGTTTATAACCGGACGTTCCAATTTAACAATCTCCACCAAAAATAAATACATTTTTGCTTTAACTTTATTTTATTTAGTCACTGTATATACATTTAAATTTTGTTAAAAGTTTATCTCAAAAAAAAAAAAAAAACATTGCGAAAAAAAAAATCATGAGTAATCATTCTTTTAATTACAAAAATATTTTCATAATTCTAAAAAATGGCATTTTAAAGTAATAATAATGTGTTGATTTTTACATCTATGGAAAAGTTTGAATAATTGAATTTTAATGCTAACGTTTTTTTTTTCTTTTGCAAGAGTGATTAATTTCACTGATATTTAAATAAACAGAATTGTTTTTTTTTTTCAATTTAAAAAAGTGTTATTTATGGATTATTGCAAAGTGTAAATTTAATTTTAAGCAAGATTATGTAAGTATCGTTAATCATCGCAAAATACGTCAAACTTATACCATTCGAAAAACATTTTTGATATGCAGAAATTTCTAGTTTTGCACATTTAGTTTATTAATGCAATAAAAATATTTTTAATGCTAAGTTAAAAATTGATAAAATGTAGGTTTGTTGGTTTTAAATAGCTTTACGCTAAAAAAAAAATACAGAAGTGCAACTTCGAATGACTTTCTAGAACCATTTCAAATTTTATTTTTGTATTTAAACATACTGGATGGCCATTTTTTCAAACCATATAAGCGGAAACTTCCACATTTTTCAACATAGAAATTCGTTTAAATGGACAAAATTGAGTAAAATTTTACGGAAGCCCTATTCCCGTTTACACAAATTGGATTCCCGAATGATCCCGAAAAAAACTGGAAATCGTTAAATTTTCTTTGATAATTAATTTCATGAAAACCATTTGCCAAAGAAAAAAGTAATAATTTTTGTTAATATATATTTTTAAATACAATTAAATTAATTTTCCAAAATTTTCAGAGTTTAATTGATTTTTGGAAAAAAATAACTTTTTATTAAATTATTTCAACGATATCACACTTTGTATGGTTATCTTTGGAGATTACTGTCAAATTAAGAAAAACAAATTTATTGATATTATCAGGCCGACAATGGCATTTATAATGATCAAAATTGTAATGGAAACAATGTCCTGCTATGAAATTACTTTAGGAGAAACAATCAATTTTGCAAACATTTTATTAAAAAATTACCAACTTCCTTACAAATGTTACTTTTTTTGGGTATTTTACTTAGTTTTATTTATCGTAGTGTATAACCAAACTTAGCCCTTAAAAATCTAGCAGTTACCCATCTAGGAGGATTTGAGAAAATTGCCCCCTATAATACCGGGTGACCACCACCCCCGCCATTTCCTAAGCTTTGTATAAAAAAGGAATAAAAAAGTGAGGGTGGTCCAATATGGTTGCCATTTGAAAAATGGACTTTTGACAACAACAAAAAAAATATTTTGTCCAAATTCTTTTGGTAATAACTCACAAAATATAAAACTTATGGCAGATTTGCAACTTTTTAACACAACCTTACTTCATTCTGAGTAATTTAATTTTAAGCCATTTCACAGCCATCTAGATTGAATTTTAAAAATCAATTTTTTTGCAAATTAACCAATAAAAATTACGTTTTTAATCACAGGATGGTCCCTTGAATGCAAAAAAAAAGTGAAAAAAAGAGGAGTTGACAATTAAAAAAAAATAGGATAATTTCCGGTGAAAGCGGAAGTAAACTTATTATATTAAAGTAGGTAAAAATCGGTTTATAAATAAGAAATGGCAGGGTTGGTAGTAAAATTTGTTTTACCCGGTATAAAAATTTACACAAAACATGTTTTTTCAATTAAAAATTACCTCAAAAATATAAATTTAAAAATAATTGTGCGTTGCTGTATAAAAATAAAATAAAAAAAAATAGTATTTCCGTTAAAACCAGAAGAGATACAAAATTTCAGTTTAAATAAAAAATCCCCAATTACGTCTTTTTTATTAATTAATTTATTTAATTTTTATTAAAATTATTTGATAAATTAAAAAAAATGAAACGCCTAAGACACATTTCGCTGTGGTCCTGTATAACAAATTTAGACACCATTTTTGCTAATCTATTCAAAGTTTTCAGATGAAAGATAAACAAAATTTGACAGCCATTTTATGTAATTTTGTGTTAATCAGATGCAACCAACAAATGACCGTCAGTTTTTTTTTTTTTTTAACTGAAATATTTCTTATTTTTTGAAACTATAGATCACAATTAAATAATATTTGTTAGTATCGGCTGTAAAGCATTAAGTAGGGTAGGACACCCGGTACATTCAGCAAATGTGCTTATAGGCGCGGCAAATTCTTCAAACTTGTCCTTTTATTTGCGCGACTAAACGTACACTTTAATGCTTACTGACTGCTATTTACACTCAACCTTCTTTTTTTTTTTTTTTTTCGCTGCCAATGTTCCTTCGCTACGTTGCTTCAAACGACACGAAAAAATATCAGCCCCATTTGTTCACTCTCAATGGGTTACACATGCCGGAATGCGAGAAATTTCATCGATTGCAGCAACTGAAACTGCCGGACCTCGAAAATATTACAACTGGACCCCAAGTATCAAGGACAAATCACGGTTACTTCTGGTCCAATACAGTGTGTCTAATATCTACTCGCACATCAACTATATTTACCCGATTGCAAATTAAAAATCTAAGTCAACTAATTTTTTTGTTTTCTCGTCGCTTAGAAACGGATTGTTTGAAACAATCACGTGACGACATTGCGAAAACGTACAAGAAAACGCCGATTGTTGTTTATTCGGCATTTCGGTGTGAATAAGGCAATAGCAAATCAATGAACGTACCTCTTACAGAATCTGCGACGGTCGAAATCCGTAAATCAGCAATAATCCAATATTGGGGGAAACGTAAATCACACACACACACCGCACTGCATTAATTGTGTAATGTTGTACACGCGTTTACGCACAGAACTTTGAAAATGTTGCGTTGAATGGATTGATAGCAGATTCGGTAACCGTCCGCGTCGTCACAACTCACACACAAGTATAACGCACGATTGTTGCCCCTTGCCGCTACTTCTGGTATGCAAGCCACCGCAAATGCCACTTCTTCTCGGACGACCCAAGTCACCCAAGCACAAGCAAACAAGTGGTTTGTTTACCAACCAGATTTACATCCCCACCACAAATCGGATACTTTCACCCAGTGCTTATCAAACTTTTATTTGCCTACTTTCTTTTGCAATTTACCTGTTTATAATGATATAAAAGAACAACAATTTGAATAAATTCTATAAGAATTTGCTTGCATCTAATTACATGTAGTCATTTTCACTTTTCAGTTATTTTTTGTGGCTTTATTGCGAATCCCAACAGTTGCATTGTTTGAGAACCACTGCTTTAAAACAGTGACATCAGTGCTGACAACATTAAAGGCAGAAATTACTAAAACAACTGACAAATACAACAGCAACATAACCTTACAAAAAATAAATAAACGGAGTTTATTATTATTAAAATTTAACACGTTTTCTTGGTATTTTATAAAGAAAAGAGCAATAAAATGAATTCGCAAACAGTTTACGGGATTCAAAGTACTGCGGGAGCAGTTCCCATACGCAATGAAAAAGGTAAATATGACTTTCCAAGTGGTCACCTACTAATTATCGTTTTTCAGGTGAAATTTCCATGCAAAAAGTTAAGGTGCATAGATACGTGTCTGGAAAACGGCCAGAGTATGCCCACGAAGCGCTTTCGGATTCGGAAAGTGATGAGGATTTCGTGGGTCATCGTAGGCCTGTTGGAACTAAAGATGCATCACCTAACTTGCAGAAAAGCGATGAGGAAGATTTAAACGATCCACGGTTGAGGAGACTGAAAATTCGCGAAAGCGATACTGAAGTAAGGCCGGAACGACGTCGACATGTTGTCGAACCGGAAATCCTTGATGCCAGTGATCCAGAATTTGAAGAAGTACTTGATGACAATGATGACAAAGAGGATAATATTCAATTAGCAGGTTGTTAATTTTTACATTGCTTGTTTTCCATTTTATATGCTTAAAAATGTATTGATTGCAGAACCCAAGCATATGTTGGAAGCCCCTGATGATGATGAATCGGAAGCTGAACTTAGCGACTCTGAAATCGAGCGAAAACGCGAAATGCTCAGGAGGAAAATGCTTATTAAGCAAGAAGAAACAGAAGTTATGGTGAAGGAAGAAGAAAAATCCGATTCGGAATCGTCGGATAGTTCGGAATATGAAGAGTACACCGATTCCGAGGAGGAGACGGGACCCAGATTGAAGCCGGTGTTTGTGCGGAAGAGGGACCGCATCACTGTAATGGAAAAGGAAAAGGAGGAAATCAAGGAGAAGCAAATAGAAATGGAATTGCAGAAACAAGCGGAAGAGCGACGTAAGCAATCTGTGAAAATGGTCGAGGAGACCATCCGCAAGGAGTTGCAGGCGAAGGAAAAGGAAAGCAACGAACCTAACATAAACGACGTCTGCACCGATGACGAAAACGACGAGATCGAATACGAGGCGTGGAAATTGAGGGAACTCAAGCGAATAAAAAGAGACCGCGAAGAACGTGAAGCGTAAGATTTACTGATTCGGTTGCAACCAAGAAATGTTTTGTAATGAAAATTTTTCCCGTTTTTTTTTTGCAGAATCGAAAAGGAAAAACTGGAAATTGATAGACTGCGCAATATGACGGAAGAAGAGAGACGACAAGAGCTTCGTTTGAATCCCAAAGTGATCGTCAATAAGGCCATCAAAGGGAAGTACAAATTTTTGCAAAAGTACTACCACAGAGGTGCCTTCTATTTGGATCACGATGACGATGTCTACAAGAGGGACTTTTCGCAAGCCACGCTAGAGGATCATTTCGATAAGACTATACTGCCGAAAGTGATGCAAGTGAAGAACTTTGGACGGTCGGGTAGGACGAAGTATACTCATTTGGTTGACCAAGACACGACGCAATTTGACTCGCCGTGGAGCAATGAAACGGCGCAGAACTTGAAGTTCCATTCGTCGCAGGCTGGTGGCAGCCGGCAAGTGTTTGAAAAACCTAGTAAAAAGCGAAAATTAGAAAGCAATTAGTGTATTGTTCATAAGTTTTGTAATTTATTTATATTCGTAGATGTGAATATTATTATTATGTAAGTGGAAAAAGTATCTATTGGAAAATTGTTTCATTTATTTACTTTTTTGTGAATCCTTGTTTTTTTTCTTTTATACATATAATTTTTAAAATAGATTTTCTTTTTCTTAAAATTTTATTTGCATTGAATTAAATTAGTGTTTTTGTTCTTATTCAGTGTAAAGTCGAATTTCACGCACGCAAAACGAATTCCTAAGCAGGCATTTTACGCCTTGAACTATTTTCAGTTAATAATCAGAATGAAAAAAAATAGTATTCAGAAGAGAGTAATTGATTATCAGATATTCAGAAGGTAGCCGTCGATTTTCAGAAATTAGAAATACTACGAGAGGTGATTTGTCTTTTTTGGCTGGCGGACAAGCGGAAGAAAAGCACAACGATGATACTGGTTCTTTTAATTATTGCCAACGGTGACTTCTCTAATATATATATTTTTTTTCAAGACACCGTTTTATTTCTCAACATAGTCTCCTATTAGCTCGATACATTTGGTCCAGCGTTTTTTTAACTTTTCAATTCCTTCATGAAAGTAGCTGTTCTCTGCGCTCTCAAAATAGGCGTTGGCTTAAGTAATAACTCTTCATTTGAAACAAATAATAATAATAAATCGCTTTATTTAGCTTTGCAGCTATACATAAACTACTTAAAATTAACAAAATTCTCATATTTAATAAAGTCACTTAAATCAATATAACACGTTTAATAAAACTA